>JANEYF010003175.1:247500-331708 GCA_029963845.1 Rhamnusium bicolor
GGGGGGGGGGGGGGGGGGGGGGGGGGCCAGCACCCCCGGCCCCCCCCCCCCCCCCCGTTCCCGCGGCGGCCGGGCCCTCCGGGGGGGTGGGGGGTGTAAGGGGGGGGGGGGAGGGGGGGGGCCGGGGGGGGGGGGGGGGGGCCCGAAAAGGGGGGTTAAAAAAAAAAACCAAAAAAAAAAAAAACCCCGCGCCCCCCCGCGGGGGGGGGGAAAAAAAAAAAAAAAAAAAAAAAAACACCACAAAAAAAAAGGGGGGGAAAAACAAAAAAACCCCCGAAAAAAAAAAAAAAAAAAAAAAAAAAAAAAAAAACCCCCGCCCCCCCCCCCCCCCGCGGGGGGGGGGGGGGGGGGGACGCCCCCGGCGGGGGGGGGGAACGCCCCCCGCCCGGCCCGCCGGGCCCCCCCCCCCCCGGGGCGGGGGGGGGGGGGGCGGGGGGGGGGGGCCGGGCCCGGGGGGGGGGGGGGGGGGGGGGGCGGGGGGCGGGGGCCCCCCCGGGCCCCCCCCCCCCCCCCCCCCCCCCCCCCCCCCCCCCCCCCCCCCCCGCGGGGGCGGGGGGGGGCCGGCGCCGGGCCCCCGGGGCCCCGGGCCCCCGGGGGGGGGGGGGGGGGGGGGGGGGGCGGCGGGGGGGGGGGGGGGGGGGGGGGCGGGGCGGCGGGGGGGGGGGGGGGGGGGGGGGGTTTTTGGGGGGGGGGGGGCGTCTCCTCCGTCCCCCCGGGGGGGGGGGGGGGGCGGGGGGGGGGGGGGGGGGGGGGGGGGGGGGGGGGGGGGGGGGGGGGGGCGGGGGGGGGGGGGGGGTCCCCCCCCGTGCCGCGGGGGGGCCGCGGGGGGCGCCGGGGGGGGGGGGGGGGCCCTCCGCCCCCCCGCCGGCCGGGGGCGGGGCGCGCCCCGCCCGGCGCCCGGCCCCCCCCCCCCCCCCCCCCGCCCCCCCCCCCCCCCCCCCGGGCCGCGCGCGCGCCGCCCCCCCCCCCCCCCCCCCCCGCGCGCGGGGGGGGGGCCCCCCCCCCCCCCCCCCCCCCCCCCGCCCGCGCGGGGCGGCCGGGGGGGGCGCCGCCGCGCGGGGGGGGGGGGGGGGGGGGCCCGGGGCGGGCGCGGGGGCCCCTCCCCCCCCCCCCCCCCCCCCCCCCCCCCCCCCCCCCGGGGGGCCCGGGGGGCGCCGGGCCCCCCCCCCCCCCCCCGCCCCGGGGGGGGGGGGGGGGCGGCCGGGGGGGGGGGGGGGGGCGCGGGGGGGCCCCCCCCCCCCGCCCCCCCCCCCCCCCCCCCCGGCCCGGGCCGCCGGGGGCCCCCCCCCCCCCCCCCCCCCCCGCCCCCCCCCCCGCCCCCCCCGCGGGGGGGGGCGCGGGGGGGGGGGGGGGGGGGGGGGCGGCCGCGGGGGGGGCCCGCGGGGGGGGGGGGGGGGGGGGGGGGGGGGGGGGGTTTGGCTCCGCCTCCCCCCCGCCCCCGGCCGGGGGGGGGGGGGGGGGGGGTGGTGTTTTTTCCTCGGCCCCTCCCCGCTCCCTCCGGGGGCCGCGGCCCCGGCCCGGGGCGGGCGCTGGGGGGCGGGGGGGGGGGGGGTTGGTGTTTGCCTCCCCCCCCCCCCCCTCCCCCCCCTCCCCGGTGGGGTGGGTGGGGGGGTTATGGAGTATCCTTGATGTAGTCATTAAAACCCATTAAGAAAACTATTTTATCTTAAGCCTATATGCTCAATGAAATTCCACATTAAATCCTAAAACATAGTTTTTACTTTTTAAAGAGTAAATTAAGAATATTTTAAAGTTCAAAGGTTTTAATTTAGTCAGTTAAAAGAAATGCCTGTTGGATTTTTGATGACTTTATTAAAACTAATTCTACCCCCTCCATAATCGGAGAAAACACGCCATCTGCTCAATAAACTGATTGCTGATTTAGTGAACCAGTGCAGTCCGTGTACCTACTTTATGCATGAATGAAAACTAGAAGACATATTTAAAATGGAAAATATTAGTGACAAGTATTTTAAATTAAAACGAAGTCACTAAATCCGGCAATCACAAAACCGGCACAATTTTAAGGTTAGATTCGTTTAAATCAATAAGGCCACGAGTTTGAACATATTAAAGCAACTCAGTTTTAAAAGGAAGAGTAAATAAATGTCTGGGAGAGTAATTGTACTTAAAGTGGTAAATAAAACGCTATTTTAAGTATTGTAAGATTTAAAATGTTCTATTAACTTGCAATCAGTTTTTATCTAGACCACGCCATTTTTTATATAAGATACATACCCGCCATGATGAATATTTTCAATAGCCAAAGAAAAAAGTATTATTGAAATATATGCGCTTTACATCCTCTTAAATAACTGAAGGACGGTGTGTCCAAACATGCAATTTAATAAAAAAAATGCATTTGGATGTTTAGATGCAAAATAAAAATTGACGATATTTTTTAAAAATTTTTTAGATAATAAAAAAAACCATTATATTGGTGGCGCTCGAGTTATGTAGAAGTATTTTATTATATTTTGTCAGAAAAGTGCCATCCGTTGGTAATTTTTACCAGAATAGTTTGCATTTGAATATTATTTTTGATCAGCTTAATATGCGTTACGTTTAAAATATTACCACTCTGCCCCATTAGAGACTTGCCGTTGTTTTAACTATTTCACGCATAAAGTTGTCCGACTTTAAAACAAAATAAAACCCTTTTAGGATTAATTATAATGATTCTCAAGGCAATTTAGTCTGCTGCAATTTTATTTTAAATGCAAAACGTTTTAATACATAAATTTAAGGTTGCCTTGAAGAACTCTTTAAGAATATGAAATTAAAACTAAATGGTTTTTAATATAATTTTAAAATTTAGTCTTCAAGACCCTTTTAGGATGGGCCCTTTTTGGCTAGAAGCTGCTTTATGGTGATCCTAAGCTTGTCTTGAAGATCATTTGGTTTTATTCGAAGTTTTATTGTATAATTTTAAAGCGACCTTGGAGATCTTAATAAGAGCATTAGTGTTACTTGGGTAATTTGGTGGGGTCTAGGTGGCGGTCACCACTCGGGCCAGTACGCCACTGTATTAAGGAACAATTATATAATATTTTAGCACAATATGTTAATTAAATCATGCATTATATTAGAATGTGGATTACAAGTTACATTAAGCAATTGCATAAGTAGATATATTAGTAAAGGAGTGTCAAACTTTCTTCATTCTGGTCAGATTTGTTTTAATTTTAAAAATTTAAACTTTATTAGAACAGTATTTAAAACTGTTATTTTTAAGAGAAACAAAATGCTAGGATAATAACACAATATTATGAAATGTTATTTCTTTTTATTATACTTTAAAATTCAAATCATAGGTAGTATGCAAATAGTGACTGAAGAAGATTGTTGATTTTTTTACTTTAACGTTGATGTGGTTTTTGGAAAAACACAAAGTCTGACAGTTTCCAAAGTAATATAATTCATGCTTTTTAATCGATTTAACTTTATCAAAGTACAAATTTAAAAATGCACTGTAAACACTACAAAATCGAAATTACTAGAAAGTTAGCATTTTTGTCGCTTAATTTGGATACAAATGACTATTTTGCATTTTTGCATTGTGTGCAGTACTTACTGCAAATCGAAGACAGCACTGTGTCCAGAATAAAATTTTTATATTTAACGTTTATTTTAAAAATGAAAAATTGTATTAACAAATAACATTATACTGTTTCCTTTTAATCATTTCAAAAATTTATTGTCATCTTTAAATTAGTGTTAACACAACAGTATAGGAAGAAATAGAAATATATTAATAAAGCTGAATGAAGAGATAACTGTTATTCTGCTATGTAATAACTAAATATTCACTAGCACATCTACTGATTTTCAAGGTTTTGATTATAGCATTTAGGCTTGAATTGAAATTTCTAATACCAGTTAGTAACAGTAACAATAACATCACGAAATGCATATTTTATGACCTAGTATCATTATTATCGATTATGCACCAGTAAAGCTGTAATATAAGGATTTTTGTGTTTAATAAAAATATATTTAAAATGTGCCCAATGTATGTGTTAGCAATATCTGGCATAATGAAACAGGCTGATGATAAGACATGGTTTTTAATTGTCAGCTAATAAATGCATGCATATAAACTTTATATTTAGACTGATTCTTAAAGTTAAGTTATTAGTTAATAACCCCACTTAATACTGTCCTGGGTCCTAGGTGTATAGAAAATAATTTTAAAGCCAACGATTTACTGTTTTCAGATTGGTTGATATACAGAGTTCACAATACTTGTAATTTTTTATATTTTTTTCTGAATTTTTTGAAAAAAGTCATTTTTATAAGAAATTTTGTTTATTTTGAAAATCAAAAGCTGCAATCAAATATTGGAAAAATTATACAGGTTGATCAAAAACTTAAAAAATGTTATATTTGTTCAAGAATAAACTACCAATATTTTTCCTTTTAGGGAAAAATGTCATGAACAATTGTTGTTCGTAATCATGAAACCAACCAATTAAGAATTTCACTGAAAAAACTGGATGTCATTGAATACCAATATTTTTAAGTTAATGCTGAAAATGCCTTGTTACAGGAGGGGAAACTTTTCATTAAAAAAAATGTATTCTTTGCAAAAATTTTCACTTTCAAATGGCTTATACAATTGTAAAATATTACATTTATCAAAATCTATATCTAACTAAAAAGAAAAAAAACATTTTAATTATTGATAATTATTTCTCTCAATGTTGGCTTTTATATATTAAATGCGTAAACAAATATGTAACACAAAGATAAAATAACAACGACCACACCGAACAAGGCTTGTGGTTATTCTGACGTGTGATTCATAATATACATATGTCAATCAGAGCACACTATTACTGAATTACCACCTGGACATGTAATATTGAGGTACGCTTAGCGCTATCACTCAATAAATTTTTTTCCAACGAACTTCTTAATTTGTCAGTTTTATGATTACGAATAACAATTGTTCATGACACTTTTCTCAAAAAAGAAAAATATTGGTAGTTTATTTTTGAACAAGTTTCACATTTTTTAAGTTTTTGATCACCCTGAGCAATTTTTTTGAAAAATTGAAAATTAAAAAAATTTGCAAGTATTGTGAACTCCATCTGGGACACACTGTATTCTGCATGAAATATTTCTTTCATATAATATGGCTAACTACTTTTTTAACTACTTATTTATTAATCCTCAATATCAAAAAATGAATATCAATGACTTTTCTGGATATCTAGCGTACTCATTTAGGTTCTAAAGTTTTCAGCTGTTTTTTTTTTGCGATGAAATGTGCTCAACCGGGTTAACTTGTTGAACCAATCGTATTCAACCAATGAAAATTGTGTGTTTTGTACCAGGCTGAACACACTTCATCTCAAAAATAAGGCTTTTCTTATTGTTAGTCATAAGAATTCGTCTAGCAAGGTCCATTTAAATGGTGTTTTACCAATTTTGTCTATATTTACATTATAGTGTTAATGAAAAGCATCATTTTTTCTAATTACTCTATGCACACCCTGCTGTTGCGACATATAACATTAAATATGAGTTAAATTTATTGTAGCTTCCTTACACAGTTCAAAATTAAACGGTGTTCACATTTACCACTAAAAGGTGGTGTGAAAATTTACACATTTTGGATTAGAAATGATCTTAAATATTACATTTTTTATATTATACACCATGCGTAGTGTGATTTTACGTCTCTGCGAATATGTCAAATATCTGAGGTATAGTAATCAGCAATCAGTAACAATTGATGATCTTGCAATACACAAAATCGTGCCTTTATTTAGTGCATATTGTATATATTATTTTCAGTGGCAGTTTATGTGCTGTGAGCTGTAGAACACAAAGAAAAACAGAAATATGAGAATAGCGATTGGATTATTAAAATCTATTACAGAAAATGAATGACTTAAATATATATCGTTATGTCATTCTACAGCTTTTAGTTCAAAAGGCAATGTACTCCATAGTGTCACTGTACAGTGTACAATTAATTGAGATCTGAAATGTGGTATTTACATTTAATAAAAAACATGACATTTTCACATTTTTGTAGTTTATTTAAAATTAATGTGTTTTCTATCCCTTAAGAATATCACCCTTTAGAAAATTTACGTTTTCATTTTCAACAATTATAAGGTGTATAAATTAATCAAAAATAAAGCATAATTTTACAATTCATAGGTGTAAACATTTTACACATAAATAATGGTAAAATTTTACACCGTAAAATTGGTGTCTAGTATACACCTAGTTGGTGTACCCTGTGTGGTGTCTTGGTGTGAAATTTTACACCGCATTTTCAACTGTGTATATATATATATATATATATATATATATATATATATATATATATATATATATATATATATATATATATATATATATATATATATATATATATATATATATATATATATATATATATATATATATATATTGCAACACAAATTTTTAACAAATGAGATTACATTAATGTGCAAAAATAAGTCGTTGATGTGATACTAGACATCCCAAAAAAGCATCCCAACATTCAGCAACTTTTAAATATTTTACCCTGAATTTCCATTCGATAGATTTCCACTTTTCCACATGGCGTTCTTTTTCGCTTGACACATTCTAGAATAATGTTCAGCAAAATGTACAAAAGCTATTCGGATGTATAACTTAACTAACTTAAAATTAATGTGTAATGTATGGCTGCAATCATTTTTTAATTTTTAATACCAAGACGTCAATTTAAAAAATATTTAGGAATTTAAGGATAAAATATAATTTGAAAGATTCTATAGAAAAAAGAATATATGGATAATGTTGAAGCGTGCTATTATAGTTTCTTGTTATATTTAGGTATTTGGAATGCTCTTGTGAATCAGCATTCATCAGAGAAATTAATAAACTTAGGAAAACAGCAAATTTCCTCTTTGTAATTCAGTATATTGTAAGGGACGGCATACACGATACGGTTTGCCAGAAGGCCGGACTTCCGGCCACCAAACCGGGAGGTTAAACCTGTACTCTCTGCTCAGGCACATATGCTACGTTTTAGCAGAGGGTTTTGTTCAATGTTAAAAGTAGTGTGGTGAATAGTTATCACGCGATGACTTCTGAAGAAGACTTAAATGGATTGACAGTCACTTTGCTATAAACATGTAGTGTAATAATATATAGGGGTTCCATTTAAAAAAATAAAACTTTATTTCACCACGGAAAATTTGAACATCCTGTATAAGTTTTAAATACAATAGTTTGTAGTGTGATTGATGTACAACTTTCGTATAAGACTTTTTTTCTGTATTTAAAATAACAAAGTCTTTATTTGGACTTACAACTTAAGTGGTACAACTGGTACTCTTGGCCTGTACCTATTCTAGACACATACACGGTCCGACATGTATACGGGAAGGCGAGCGGCAGGCAAAATTTCAGTTTTTTTGGAGGCCGAGAGTTTAGGCAGGGCCTTCCAGCCAATATAACCACTAACGATGCGGTTTGCCTTCTGGTAAACTGTATCGTGTATGCCGTCCTTAAGGCACTAGTCACAAAAATTATTGTTTGAGTTAATTTGTATTGTACTTATTTTTAAAGGATAATAAATAAATACAAGTTTAGTTTTGCTAGGTAAAACACCCATGAAAAATTCTTTTGGAACATTTAACATTTGGAAAGGGCCTTTTCAAAATCTTACCTACCTATATAATGAGATCCTTCATAAATGAACATAATACCAAAGACTTACAATAATAGAGTACAAGACAATGTCAATAATAATTTATGTCTTCAGCATTATCCATATCCATTATAACACTGTAACATTGCAAAGAAAATTAGGCATTTTAATAGACTCTGCAATTGCAACTTCACTTTTATTTAGCCTAATTTTTTTTGTGTACAGCAGGTAGCCGGTTGGTTACCTCAAGCAGGTAATGAAATGTAAAAAAAATAATTGAATGAAACTTACACTTACCTTATCTTTCTTGTCTTGACGGGCATAGGGATAGCAAGGGATGACCGCTGTCACGCGGCTTGCCGACGCTATTTTGCATGCGTTTATCATAATTAATAGTTCCATCAGATTGTCGTTTACTTCGCCGCTTCCTGATTGCACGATGTACACATCTTCGCCGCGTACAGACTCGCCGATTTCCACGCTGAAAATCAATACTGTATTGTGGCACAATTCGACAATAAAATGTAACAATTGCAAAACTGACACAGTAAGAATAATTGTAAACAATTAACTGACACGCAATATTAACAAAAAAACAAAATCAAAGTTTTCTTACCATGTCTCTAGATTACTAAACTTTTTAGTAACAACTTTTCCCAAATCAATTCCAAGACGATCAACAATTCTTTGAGCAAGATCAGGATGAGAAGTCCCACTGAAAACCTTTATGTTCGGCATTCTACTCTGAAGTGTAAACTCTTGTGCTGCTATCGGTTTCTCGAGACTTGTTTGCAGTAAACTCTTCACGCGTACAGCTTGAGATAAGCCTGGCATAACTACAAAATCAACCAACCAATCAAACTGTGAGCAACGTAACAGTGCGATAAACTGTCAGACGTAATAAGTCCCCAATATCTCTTAGGCAATTTGTTGTTGTGCTATTTTTTATAAATAGCCTGTTTTTATGTTTTCTACTAACGTCATGATTTTTAAAAATATGTTGGAATATGAGAAGAAATGTAATAATAAATTACTCAAGGCAAAAGAACAATAGAGAAATTAGTGGTTGGCGGCCCTGTTTTGAAAAATGACATTATTACATTTCATTTTTCGACTAACTTCAGTATAAAATTAAAGTGAGGAATCAAAGCAAAAATTGTTTTATTTGTTCAGTCATCGTCTAATTTCCAATACAAGATATAAGCTAATTGTTATGTTTTATATTTAACATACTTGTAACCTAATTATTTATTAAATATTAATAATGGCAAATATAGCAGCCCAAAGAATAAAACGCGAATTTAAAGAGGTTATTAAGAGCGAAGAGGTAAGAAAAATCACAAAAATATTTTTTTTGATTATGTCATCGCTTATATTTAGGATTTTTTTCAAATATATACTTACAGTTTCTTTCACTCATGTTTGCTTTTACACATTCTATTTAGATCAAAATAAATTTATTAGTAAAATTATAAATATGCTTTGTTTTGTTAGTGGGGTTATCATCTAGGAAAATAGTTTCGTCATTTTGACAGTAAACAAAAATATGTGTTATGTTTTTAAAACGTGTTGTTATTGCCTTTTTAGGTAGCGAAGTGTGCCATTCGTGTTGAACTTTTAAATGATAGTTACACCGAATTAAAGGGGGAAATAGCTGGCCCTCCAGATACCCCATATGAAGGAGGAAATTTTGTATTAGAAATTAAAGTACCTGAGACTTATCCTTTCAACCCACCTAAGGTAAATATATCCTGCAGCATGGCAATATATCAACTCTTAAGAAACTATACCTCGTATCTTCATTTTTGCCAAACTTATTGGTTTAGGATTTTAAATTGATGTCCAACATTTCTCAATAGCTTGTATTCCAAGATTAATATTAATACCTAAAACTCTACAGGTTTATATTGATATAGGGATGTTTGATAGAAAGCGTTTTTTTGTAATATTTTTATATCATTTAATTCCATATTTTATTAAGATTCGATTGAGGTATGGATAATCACTATTTACTTATTGTTACTATATAAAATTTACATTTTATTTCACTCTTAATTTAAACAACTGTAATGATTTTATTGCGATCGGTGATGTTTATGCTGATAGACTAACAATTATCATACTCTGATTCAATTTGTTCGGTAACTCTCGGATGCTAGAAAGAGTAGTTTTAAGTTAGGGTAGGTTAGGTTAGGTTAGGTTAGTATTACAGTTATTGACCTAATAAATAAGTAATGGATGGACCTTGGAAACAGTTTAAATGAACTGAAAAGATTCAACTTTAAATAGAGAAAGACATCGTAATCCATAAGAAGGAAAAGGAAATAAAAGGGCTAAAGTCATAATGACTTCATCCCCAAATAGAAAAATACTTGGGTATTATTTTATCTCTCTCGTTATTTTGGCATGCATGATATCTCTCTCTCTCTCTCTCTCTCTAGGCTCCATCAATATTAACTATTAGGTTTTAGGTTAGGTTAGGTTAGTATTACAGCATATATCAGAAAAATATCCTGTTTTCACTATGAATAAAATATAATTGTTTGCATTTATTTCTGTACATGATCAAATTAGCAAAACACTACATTAAGTGTTCACATTAGATAGGTGTATTCCATCTTTTAAAGGTTTTCTTCTAACCATTGTTTTACCTGCCCAGCACCCCTCTTCGCTCGCTGGTCTCGTGACTTAATTTTGTTTTCGTTTTATTTATTTATTTATTTTAATACAATATCCAACAGGACTAAGTCCCAATTACAGGATAAGGTCGGGACACCAGCACTGTATTTTCCTGCCAACAGCTTGAGGATTGTCATCAAATTTTACAGCTACGCAGCCAAGTTGCAATCATCTTACCATTACACTAACAATGCCCTCAAGTTATTCACAAGGAAACACAATACCTACCAAAATCCCAACCCACGACAGACCGCGTTTCCCGTTAACTTCCTCACTCAAGGTGGAACAATAAATATACATATAATAGTATACATTACATTTGAACACTTAAAATTATAAACAAAATATTCAAAGTGAAAGAAAAACATATGTTACAAATCTAGGAATAATATTAATAAGATTAAGAGAATAATAATATAAGCGTAATAACATTACAAGAGCTGGTAAGTTATACAGATATGACAAACAATTTGTTAATAAATTGAATAGAACAAGAAAATATATCAAGTCTCTTCATACATATGATAATTTTGAATCATTTGATATAGAGATGAGGTAGTAAGTAAATTAGTAAGGGCTGTTGGTAACTGTAATGCCATGTTAGGTTAGGTTAGGTTAATGTGAGTGAGTCCTCGTGGACCCTCCACTGCGGCCATTAGTAGGCATTGTGGCTCACTCCTAATTCTATTTCACCCAATAAGTTAAGTCTCTTAATGAAATTGATAACTTTATTGGGTGAGAATGTGTCCAGGTCCTCTGCCCTTTGCCAAATATTGAGAAACGGATCCTCTCCACAGCAGGACAGGTGCATAAGACATGGTCTGCCTTCTCATCATCCTCCAAGCATAGACGGCACTCAGCGTTTTCCGCTGGGCCGAGTTTATGTAGAAGATAGTTTAATCGGTGATGCCCGGTATATAGACCTGTTAGAGTTTTCAGGTTTATCCTGTTTAACTCTAAAAGTTTCTTAGTTCTTGATTTCAAGGGATATTTTATAAACGCCATCTTAGCAGAACTTGAAGATATGCCAAGTATCGGTTCTGGTCCGATGATTCGTGATCCTGCTCCTTCTCTGGCCAAGGAGTTAGCTATTTTGTTACCTTCAATACCAAAGTAGCCGGGTATCCAGACCAAAGTCACTTTGTTGTTTTTGCTCAAATGATTTAGAGCCTTCTGACAGTTCCATACCGTTTTGGAGTTACAGCAGTAGGATCCAAGAGTTTTCATAGCTGCTTGGCTAATGCCATGTTAGATCTTGAAATAATTCTTGGTACATGATATAAAATTCATGATATAATTGATTCAAAACTTACTGTATTGTAAATAATTTTGTGCAGAAATATCGAGTACATGATACATCTGTGATATAAACTATTTATTGAAAATTTGGTCAGTAATTCATCCAGGGGTGTACCCCGAGGGGGGATAAATACTGTAGAAGCATATTCAAGTTTACACCGAACAAAATCCGTATAAAGAATATTTAAGGTTTTTGCATTATGAAAGTATTTATCAATACGCAATACAAAATCCAGGCTTTATTATTGATCAGCAATTTTTTTTTTTATAATTGACCTTTTACCTTATTCTATCAGTAGCCACTTGGAAAATTTTGACAATCCAACATCCCTATATCAATATAGACTGAAACTCTACTTAAAAAAGTACCTCGTATAACAGCCAATAATGAATAGTAAAATTAGGTTTTTTTTCGTCTCCTGTAAAATTGCTAAATTGGAGATGAAGATTGTTCCTTTAGTGTCGATATGTATATCAATTAAAATTCAAATTGTTTTTTAAGCTACACACAAATAGCTACTTGTGATAGGACTCAAAAATAATATTTTAATTTGTTTGCATTTATTATAGTTCATGCTGAAAATTTTTAAACTTTGTGAGTATGTTTTTTATTATACTAAATAAAAATCTTTACAACTGCTCTTGCATTAGTTGAAATATTCGTGAATCTAATTACCAATGGAGGTGGTATCTTTTGGAAACACTAGTGGAGGATAACGAGTAATTCTCATGTAAATCGGCCCATATTTTAATGCAAGTTAGCATTTATTTCGGTGAATGTTCTTATTAAACCAATTACAGTGGAGTCTCCTCTTGAATTTGAACACGATTTCAAAGTATGAGAATTAAAACATGAACAGTAAACAAGTTTCTCAATCACGGCATCAAAGTTTTTATTTATATACGTGTTTTATTTTGTGCTGTACATAGGCAGACATATTTTTACAGATGAAGTTATTTTTACAACATTCAGGGTTGATAAAAATCATGTTTTTTTAAATCGCAAATCATTGATTTAAAAAAAAAAGTCAAATTTTTGATTTTTTCCATAATTCGAATATCATGATAAGCAAGAATAAAAAATGTTTTCAGATTTTTTAAAATAATTCTTGCAAATAAAACATGAATATATTTTGAGTACTTAATTTCAAATAAGACATTTTGCTGTTTTTTATTTCGTTGTTTTTTTTTACCCGGTGTCTAAAGTTATTTTTATTTTTTTATACCTAATGTAAGGAAGTGTGGTAATCGTAATTTTTTTCCACCTCGAGATTTTGATTGATATAATATATTGAACCGCCCTGAATCTATTCTGACTATTTTCCGAGTGTATCCACGCTAACTTAAAAAATACTAATGGGAGAATTCCCAAATTTAACAATTAAGATATTCAACAACATTTTAGGTGATACATTAAATTTGGTGAATGTGGTACCACCAGAAGAGAAATAATGATTGAAATAAGAAAAAGGTACAATTTCGGGAAAAAAAATTGAAAAATTGTTATTGTATTTCTGGATGAATCTCGACGAATTATGATGGAAAAACATAACTTTAGGAAAAAAAATCTGTCTACATGTCTGTATCAGCCACAGTTATTGAGATAATGCTTTCAAATTTGGTACACATGTTCTAAAGGTTAAAGATAATGATAAATTCGGTGATAAGCAAAATTGACCTGCTGACCAACATTTTTGTATTTGACTACAAAAAAATATATTCTTGATGAAAGATTATTATTATTAATTAGGTCAATTATATCAAACCAATAAAATATATTTTCCAAGTACTTAAATAAAGCTGATGTAAACTGAAATTTTGTGTACATTTGACCTCATAAAATGGGGTTAGGATAAATTTGGTAGTTTGACATTTGAAATGTCTAATTTAGTTACAAAAATGTCAATTTGTCAATAAGAAAAAATTTTTGAAAAATGTGATATGAATTATTATTGATAGTATCGAGGACACTGATAATTAATTATTTAAAAATTTTGATGACAGATTTTAAGGTACGTTTTTAAAATTTAATTGAGGTAAGCCAAGAATTAAATTAGAATGATTTTTTTAGATCAGGATGATACACTGGTATAAGAAAGTTATGTGCTGGCCACATCAGATATTTTTATTAAAAATATACAAATAATTGCTGTGACCATTTGAAAGTTTTTATGATATGTATTTACTATTTCCTAACTCATCTTGACTTACATAATATATTTGTAATTTACAAACTTATGTGTTTTTGAGGTTTCAACTAGAGTATGTCAAATAATTATTTTGTCAATAATGAGAAAAAAAGTTGCCTAGAAGGCGTCCGTGAACATGTGAAAGGTGTTAAAAAATTTGCATAAATTTGCAGAGATTGGAAAAACCATTGGTCAAAGTTTTCTTTGCTCTAACTTGAAAATAAATCGGAATCGGCTAGGTGCATTTTGACAGTACTTTCTCATTGTCATAATTAATGTGATATGAAAGAAATATTTTATTCTAATTAAAAATATAATTTTCATTTATTTTATTTATTTACATAAAATAATTAAAATGAACAAAATAGATACTAAATAAAAAAAAATAAGATAAATAACATAAAAAAAATGACAAAAAGAACACAACAAATAACAATGATAAAAAAGATAAAAAAGTTGAAAAGATAAATCAGATAAAGAAGATAAGTAAGATAAATATGATAAGCAAAATAAAATGAAATAAAAGAGAGTAATTTATATTTCACTTATTTCAAATTTGATGTGATGATAAAATATTTGGAGACGGACTTTAATTATTTTAATTGTATGAAATTAATTTTAGTCCATTTTTCTCAGTAACGGTTAATCTGAGGAGAAATTTTAGACAATTATTTTCCAGACACCAATACTTTATACGTAGATTATCCAATATATTATTTATTTTAGAAGATTGCTGTTGTCAAACTGTATGTATTCTATGACCAGAGTTGGTGAGATTACCGCCAAAAAGTAATCGATTACTGATTACCGATTACTCACGTAAAAAGTAATCAAGATTCCTAGGTAATTGATTACTGATTACTCGGTAATTAGTAATCATTTTTAAGATTACTTTTTTGATTACTGCTATAGTCTCATCTTAAACCTATAGCTAAGCTCCCTTTACTGTTTTTTTTTCTAAAAGGTCAGTTTAGATCGTTATTATTTTTTAGGATATTTCTGTCTCAAATTTATACCAGTCAAAAACCTGAATATTTGTTTGATTATATAATTTCTAAAGAAGAATTACACAATTTAAGCCTGCTAAATCTAATAAGATTTGATATTCCTAGGTATATTACCTTACCAACAAATTTGATTCTCGCTTTGCATATTTAGCGATTAATTGACTAAAAAAAGTAGAATATTGTAATATGATGCAAAATAGGTCTAAAATTAACTTCAGAAAAATATACAGAAAATATTTATTTGAAATACATTTATTTAGTAACAGTTATTTAGTAACATTAAGTTTTGTATTGTTACGCCACTGGACTGTGCAGACTGGTTAGATTAGGCTGGAATTGTACACGATCGGCCGGGAATATTCTGGAGTGCTCTAGACCGGGAGAGTGGATGTATAAATAAGACGCACGGTGGGCCGAGATTTAATCTTAAGTTGAACGTGAATGAGTGAAGAAGCAATAAGAAAAGGACTTAAAGTGTTCTAGTGTGATTATAGTTAAGACAGTAATTAATCTATTGTTATTAAATTGTTAATTAGTAAATAAAGTAGTGAGTAAGTGTTACCTGGACTTTCAATCAACGAATCTACGAGGATAGGTGTTTGTGTGGATAGCAAAACGTAACAATTTGGTGTCAGAAGTGGGATTGGAAGAGAAATTTCTGGAATATTCGAAAAGGTTCTACAGTGTTCTTCTCAGAAATTAGTGGTAACACGGAGAATTAAGCTACTGGACAGTGTTTGGAGGACTATTTCTGGACTGAATAGTGACTTTAAAGTGGATTTTCGAGAAGTTTCTAGAACATTCGATTTAGAAATAGTTGCAAATACGCGAGTGCCGCTAGTAATAACGTGTTGTAGACTGAGAAAAAGGACTACTAGTGCCATTTCGGGAAAATTCTAGAACATTCTATTTGGAAACCACAGAAGATACGTGAATTGTGTTAACGGGAACGTGTTATAGACTCAAAACAAGACTTATTAGTGATATTTCGTGAAAATTCTCGAACATTCCATTGGACAATTAGGGGAGATAAGTGAATTTTGTCAACACAAAAGAGGTATAGACTCTAAATAAGACTTTCTAGTGCCGTTTAGAGATTTTTCTGGAACATTCCATTATTAAAATAGACGTGATATCAACATTTTACGGATTTTATAGTGTAATAAACTTTATTTTGAACTGATTTACGTGTCGTGAGTTAATGCCGACAACAAGAAGCATGGCGGAGAAACAAACACAAGACTTACTTGCAGCATTGGTGCAACAAATGCAAGAACAAAGGAAGATTATGGAAGATCAAGAGAGAAAACGTCGGGAAGAAAAAGAAGACTTGACAAAAATGATCGAAGGCCTGGAAATAAGACGACAAGAAGAAAAAGACGAACAAAGGAAGATTATGGAAGATCAAGAAAGAAGACGGCATGAAGACAAAGATGAACAAGAGAGAATACGACAAGAAGAGAAAGACGAACAGAGAAAAATTATGGAAGCTCAAGAGAGAAGACGCCAGGAAGAAAAAGAAGAACAAGAGAGAAAACGCCAGGAAGAAAAAGAAGAACAAGAGAGAAAACGCCAGGAAGAAAAAGAAGACTTGATAAAAATGATCGAAGGTTTTGAAATAAGACGACAGGAAGAAAAGGAAGAGCAAAGAAAGGAACGCCAGGAAGAATTAAGACAAATTATGGAGGGACAGCATCAAGTCATGCTCTCGGTCACTGAACAATTGAAGGAAGATGTACAGGCTGAAGTTAGTGAAGTTAGAGGAGAGATAACTGAAGTTAAGGAAGAAGTAGCCCGACTCAAACAACAATTAAGAGAGAGGGGTGGCCAGTTAGTACTCTCATCTGGTACTAGGTTACAACCACCTTCTTTCGACGGTCAAAGTTCATGGTCAACTTATAAGAGACAATTTGAGGCAGCTGCACGTTCAAATAACTGGAACGATGAGGAAAAAGCAACAGCATTGGTATTAGCACTAAGGGGCCAAGCATTAGACCTGCTCCAAACAATTCCTGCCGCACAGCAACAAAACTTTAGCATTTTGGAGGCAGCGTTAGAGCTAAGATATGGCGACCAACATCTCGCCCAAGTATATCAGGCTCAGCTCAAATCACGCAGACAACGAGGTGGAGAAAGCCTCCAGGAGTTCGAGGCTGCGGTAGAAAGATTAGCCCATCTAGCCTATCCTGATGCACCAATGGAATTTCAACAACAGTTAGCAGTTGGTACATTTATTGATGGAGTAAGGGACCAGGAAGTCAGGCGAATTCTTAAGTTGGCCAGGCATAAGCTTAGTAGTGAGGCTTTAGTACATGCACTGGAGATTGAGGCTGCCTATAAGGATACCACACAATCAAATCAGAGAGTACGAGCTGTGAGTGTGGAGGAAGACAAGCCAGACAACACAACACAAAACCTGATATCTGATCTACACAAGATGATGACCCAACTATTGACAAAATCGAACTCCCAGCAGAGACAAGACCAACAACAAAGTAGTGGGAGACCGAATGGAGGCACCCGTTGTTATAAGTGTGGCAAAGTGGGCCATATCAAGAGAAACTGTCGTCAACGCAGCCCGGAAAGGGTAAATGCTGCTGTGGTTGAGGAGCCACAGGAAAACTGAAGATGGCTGGCAATTTGGGGGCTGCGCTAGCCAAGAAATGTTGTGACCCCCGAGAAATAAAAATTTCCCAACTTCGGAGAGTTCAGAGTAGTCTGTTGTTGGAGGGTTATGTAAATAAGAAGAAATGTGTGTTCACAATCGACACAGGAGCTACGTCATCAATAGTACAGGCAGGATTCATAACGGGTTTCAAAGTAAATAAAGGACAGAATGGATTAGTCATCCGGACAGCTACTGGAGATAGGGCGGCGGTTCATGGGGAAGTCGACATGGAGCTGCAGATTGGCCGCTTATGTTTTAAACATCAAGTTATCGTAGCTGACATTATGGATGACTTCATTTTAGGATTAGACGTTATGGAAAAATATGGATTTGTACTTGACGTTGGCGAACGAGTTCTCAGGATTGGAAATGAAGAAATTATTCTTTCAACTGCAGATGAAAAATTCCGTAATATTAGGCTACTAACTTCGAGGACCGTGAAAATTCCTGCACGAACAGAGAAAGTAATTGAGGCAGTCCTGGAGGAAAATTCTGTGGGATACCGCTTTGGCCTCGTTGAGAAGGATGACTCAATTAAAATGACAGACAATGTAATCCTGGCAAGGACTTTAACACAAACTACAGACAAGATACCGATTAGAATGGTTAACCTAAATTCACACTCAGTGACGCTCAAAGAAGGCGAAGCAGTTGGCACCTACGAACCAGTCACATGGATTGCGAGATGTGAAGAACAAATCATTGGAGCTTCGTCTACAGATATGGACCAAGAAGTTGTAAATATGTTAAATACCCGGTTAGACCATTTAACTCCAGATGAACATAGAGAAGCTTTAAAATTTTTGAAAAAAAGAAAGTACAGTATTTGCCAAGGATACCGAAGCTCTTACAAAGACCAACATAGTACAACATCGGATAAATACTGGTGAATCAGCTCCTATTCGTCAACCACCTAGGAGGCTCCCACTAGCAAAACAAGAAGAGGCTTCTGCAATGGTACAGAAGATGCTTAAAGACGGAGTGATTGAGGAATCAACCAGTCCTTGGTCGTCGCCAGTAGTTTTGGTTGCTAAGAAAGATGGAACTCTAAGATTTTGTGTCGACTACAGGAAGCTGAATGACGTCACTAGGAAAGACAGCTATCCGTTACCCCGAATTGATGACACACTAAGTACGCTGGCAGGTTCACAGTGGTTTTCCACTCTAGATCTTCGAAGTGGATATTGGCAAGTGGGACTTCATCCAGATGACAAGGACAAGACAGCCTTTTCGACAGGAAGTGGCCTTTATCAATTCACTGTGATGCCTTTCGGCCTGTGCAATGCGCCAGCGACTTTTGAAAGACTGATGGAATTGGTACTACGAGGACTAACTTGGAAGACATGTCTAGTTTACCTTGATGATGTGATGGTTATGGGACGGGATTTTAAGGAGCATTTGAGGAACCTTCAAGAAGTGTTTGGAAGAATTAAAAATGCACACCTGAAATTGAATCCCAAAAAGTGCCTAATGTTCCAGAAAGAGGTAAAATTCCTAGGACATGTTGTGTCCTCGGAGGGGATAAGAACAGATCCAGACAAGATTTCCTCAGTACGAGATTGGCCAAGGCCTTCAAATGTTCACGAAGTACGAAGCTTCCTTGGTCTATGCACTTATTACAGACGATTTGTGGAACGATTTGCTGATATTACAAAGCCACTACACCGGCTTACAGAAGAGAAGGTTCAGTACCAATGGACACAAGAGTGCGAAACATCATTCAGAACACTAAAATCAGCACTGTGTTCGAGTCCTGTTCTTTCATACCCAGAGCGGAAAGGCCTCTACGTATTAGACACAGATGCCAGTAATTCTGGACTTGGATGTGTTCTTTCCCAAATTCAAAATGGACAGGAAAAAGTAATTGAGTACTTCAGCAAGACGTTGTCGAAGCCAGAACGTAACTATTGTGTGACACGGAAGGAACTATTGGCCATTGTCAAGTCCATAGACCATTTTCACAAGTACCTATATGGACAACATTTTAAAGTTCGGACCGACCATGCTGCATTAAAGTGGTTATTACAATTGAAAACTCCGGAAGGCCAACTAGCTCGTTGGATAGAAAAACTGCAGCAATACAATTTTAAAATCGAACGTCGTCCTGGAAAATCCCATAGAAATGCAGACGCTCTCTCCAGAAGACCCTGTCGGGAAGACTGCAAGCACTGCCACCGGGTAGAAAAACAACAAGGGATAATAATTGTAAACACTGTTAAAATTGATGTTCCTGACGATTGGACAAGAGAAACATTAAGAGAAGAGCAGTTAAAAGATCAAGAAACTGGTCCTATTCTGGAATGGAAAGAAAGAGGAGCCCGACCAGGCTGGAAGGACATTTCAGACAAGGCGGTGGGACTGAAGGCTTTGTGGGCACAATGGGATTCCCTTAGAGTAGAGGATGGACTGTTGAAAAGAGCTTGGGAAAGTCCAGACGGGAAGAAAATTTCTTTGAGATTGGTAATTCCCAGGTGTCGCATATCAAAAGTACTCCAGGAAGTGCATAATGGAACATCCGGCGGACATTTTGGCATCAACAAAACTCTCACTAAAGTACGCGAACGATTCTACTGGGTGAACAGCCGCCAAGATGTGGAAGCTTGGTGCCGCAAATGTGAAGTTTGTGCGGCAAGTAAGGGGCCACGGACAAGAAGTAAGGGCCAAATGAAACAATATAACGTAGGGGTTCCTTTTGAGCGAATTGCGATCGATGTAGCTGGTCCATTCCCCGTGACAGATGATGGGAACAAATACATCTTAGTTGCCATGGACTATTTCAGTAAGTGGCCTGAAGCTTATGCCATACCCAACCAAGAAGCAGCCACTGTCGCTCAAGCTCTGGTCGATAATCTAGTATGTCGATTTGGCGTGCCCCTAGAATTGCATTCGGATCAAGGAAGAAACTTTGAATCAGGGGTATTTCAGAAGATGTGTCGCTTATTGGGAATTCATAAGACAAGAACAACAGCCCTACATCCACAATCAGACGGAATGGTGGAGAGATATAATAAAACCATGGAGGAGCACCTATCCAAAGTGGTTGAGAAACATCAGAAAGATTGGGACCGTCACTTACCTCTTTTCCTTATGGCCTACAGGGCCTCCATTCATGAAACAACAAAACAGACGCCGGCTCGCGTGATGTTTGGACGTGAGATTAGACTGCCATGTGACTTGGTGTTTGGCACACCGGATGAGGAGCGACTTTCCGTAAATGACTACGCCGATGAAGTTGGTGAACGGCTAAGGAACATTCATGAGCTGGTACGAGACCGAATTGCCATAGCAAGTGATCGCATGAAGGCTCGTTATGATCTTAAGGCGAATTCAGGAGGGTTCCAGGCTGGAGATTTGGTTTGGCTATATAACCCACAACGAAAGAAAGGCAGGTCCCCGAAGCTTCACCCGCCCTGGGAAGGTCCTTACACTGTGGTCACCAGACTAAACGACGTTGTATATAGAATTCAGCAAAGTCCAAAATCCAAGATGAAGGTGGTGCACATAGAGAGACTAGCCAAGTATGCAGGGAATAATGAATTGCCTGATCGGGACGTTCAGGCTTAAGGAGGGGGCAGTGTTACGCCACTGGACTGTGCAGACTGGTTAGATTAGGCTGGAATTGTACACGATCGGCCGGGAATATTCTGGAGTGCTCTAGACCGGGAGAGTGGATGTATAAATAAGACGCACGGTGGGCCGAGATTTAATCTTAAGTTGAACGTGAATGAGTGAAGAAGCAATAAGAAAAGGACTTAAAGTGTTCTAGTGTGATTATAGTTAAGACAGTAATTAATCTATTGTTATTAAATTGTTAATTAGTAAATAAAGTAGTGAGTAAGTGTTACCTGGACTTTCAATCAACGAATCTACGAGGATAGGTGTTTGTGTGGATAGCAAAACGTAACAGTATTTTATTGTCAATGCTAGTAATATGTGCAGAGCTGTGACAAGGACTCTTAGAAAGTACTTGAGTATAAATATCAAGTAATCAAATTCTTAAAAACTACTTGAAGTATCAAATACATATACATATACATATATGAACACAAAATAAACTATTTAATAAAGGTATAAATAATAAAAGTTATTATAATGCCAAAGGATTCCAACAGAGAGGGTAAGAATTAAGTTACAAATAGTAACAAGTACTAACATAATAAGTACCAAAGTCTAAATTCTCTCAATTTATTAAAGATTAGATAAATTTGCCACCACACTTCTTAATGATTTATAAATTTGTATCATTCCACGAGTAATGATTCAACTTTATTGGTAGATGGAGTTAACATCTACTCATTTATTCTCAGTGTTCAAGAAGAGACTTATGATTTGAAATCCCCTTTGATGACGTTGTGTACACCTACTTCGCACTGACGAAGGCAATAACCAGAAACCGGTCTGCGAATGGTGTGCACGACGGCCTCAAGAGGGATTTCCATTTATTTGGTAAAAATCTATTACTTGTGGGAAATCACAATAAAGCTGAATCACTTCTCGTAGTATGATACAAATTTATAAATCATATAGAAGTGTAGTGGCAAATTTATTTAATCTTCAATTAAATAAATTGAGAGGATTTCGACTTTGGTACCTTAGGTATTATGTTAGGTACTTGTTACTATTTGTAAATTAACAAAATAAACTTTATACACAACACACAATGTGGTCCAAAAAGTTTGAAACAAACAAAAAACTTTTTCATTAAGAATTTCAGAGCCAATGAAAACTTGTGAAACAAAAACGATGCCTATTTTCTCCAAAAAATGTATTTGGGCAAATAATCACCCCTAATATTGTAACAAAGTAAACTGTTACAGGTTTTTTTGGTAGATGTTTTGAATTGAAAATATTTGTCAAGAGAATGGTAGACATTAATTTAGTTAGGGAGCAAAAAAGCAAAAAAGACGAAATTTAAATTTTTTCGAATTGGTCAATCAAATTTTGTATTTAGACATAAACTAGAAATAGAAATAATTTTTTAAAATAACATTTTTCGTAAATAACGAGTGGTTTACTGTTGAGTTAATTTCAAATAATTTGATTTTCTGACATAACTACCCAGACTAATAGAAATTTGTGTACCTAGTATTTAATTTAAGACCATGCACCAACTTTTTTTGAAGAATGAAATTTTCTGAGAGATCATTAATGAAAAACTTTTTGGACCACGTTGTATACAGGGTGTTCCAAAATTATGTAGCCAAACTCTTACAGTAAGTAGATTGGCTCAATACAAAATAAAAAAATTCTTATAAATATTTGGTCAATAATACATATTAAAGAAATTACACCCTTTCAAAGATGGAGGAAAAAATGTTTGTGCTGTAACTCAGAAACTATAACAGATACGTATATCAAAATTTAAGATTACTTTTTGTTGAGAATCTTAACAGTGTCCTGCATTTACTTTTCAAGAAAGTGGTCAGGGGTGGTGCATATGAGACTTAGATTGCTTGAATTACCATCTTTGGAATGGTGTAACTCTTTTAATATGTGTTATTAACTAAATATTTATGTTTTAGTTTTATAATAAACCCATCTACTTACTGCAAGAGATTGGCTACATAATTTTGGAACACCCTGTGTATAAACAAATTCATACCTAGTAGTAGAGTAGGTACCTATCTCTATACAAACTACTCAGTAATCAAGATTAATAGGTAATCTTCAATAATGTGAAAGTACTTTGATTACTGGCAATTGGTAATCATTACTGATTACTGAACATAAAATGTAATGATTACATTACGATTACTTAATTTCTTGAAGTAATCTGATTATTCTGATTACATTACTTTTTGGAAAAAAGTAATGTGAGTAGTATGATTACTACATAATCAATTACTCCCCAGCTCTGTCTGTGACTGATTCTGTTTTGATGTAACGAATTTCAAAGGCATTTATTTGTTAATTTTTTTGTTAACCAGAATTATTAAATTTCTGTTTTGTTTTGTAGTTACCAATTAATAAGTTGGCTATTTATGCATTGCATAACCTGCCAAAATCTCATAAGGATTTCTTAACATTTAATGTGAATATACAGAAATTTTCCATTATTTACATTTTGATTTTGTGCCATTCATCAGCTCAATCATAAACATTTATTTCAATTATCCAGGTAAAAGAAAGAAGGAGACAGGTACCATCTTGTCCTAATTACATATTCAGAGAAAGTTCCTTTGCTATAAACAGGTCATAAGTGCCAAGGGTCCTATTAAACCATTGACAACAAACTTTTAAATATTAAATATCCTTGAATTCATTGATCTTAAATATAAATGGGGATAATTCTATAACATAATTGAAATGGTCATTGTTGAAAGGAATCATTTACCTTATAGCCCATTTTGAGAAAATAATAAAAACACCTTACCAATTTGAAAATACTCATGGTCATTCTACTTAAGTTGTTTATATCCCTAATACCATTAAATTCAAACATAATATATTACCAACTATATAAAAAAAAGTTTATTTAACATTAAAAAAATATATATTGTTCTTAATATTTAGTTCTTTTCAAATGGTGAAGTTAATATGTTAAATTTTGCAAAAATAAATTATTAAATTTATTTATTTATTAATATCCAGAACTTGTCAAAATTAACAGTGAAGTATATGCTAAATCAAGAAAAATATTTAGATACAAAACTGAACTTCTACGAATAATTCCTTTTATCACTTATTTTAAAAGCGCATATATAGGTCACGAATATAATTCTATCAACACCATTAGAAAGAGTGCCCATTTCTGGACTAGCCTCAATATAAAAGTAAAATATGTCAATAATTCGTGTTTTAAAAAATTATGGAAGTTTCTTTGCTAAACAGAGCTGGGGAATAACCGATTGCGTAGTAATCATATTACTACTCACATTACTTTTTTCCAAAAAAGTAATGTAATCAGAATAATCCGATTACTTCAAGAAATTATGTAATCGTAATGTAATGATTACATTTTATGTTGGGTAATCAGTAATGATTACCAATTGCGAGTAATCAAAGTACTTTCATAGTATTGAAGATTACCTAATAATCTTGATTACAGACTAATCAAGGTTACCTAATAATCTTGATTACTGAGTAGTTTGTATAAAGATAGGTACCTACTCAACTACTAGGTACGAATTTGTTTATATACAGGATGTTCCAAACTTATGTAGCCAAACTCTTGAAATAAGTAGATGGGCTTAATATAAAACAAAAACATAAATATTTAGTCAATAACATATATTAAAGGAGTTACACCCTTCCAAAGATGGTAATTCACGCAACCTAAGTCCCATATGCACCATCCCTGACCACTTCCTTGAAAAGTGAATGCAGGACACCGTTAGGATTCTCAACAAAAGGTATTCTTAAATTTTAATATATGTATATGTTATGGTTTTTGAAATACAGTACAAACAACACATTTCTTCTCCATCTTTAAAAGGGGTAATTTCTTTAATATATATCATTAACCAAATATTTATAAGAATTTTCGTTTTGTATTGAGCCAATCTGCTTGCTGTAAGAGTTTGGCTACATTTGGCTGTATACAATGTGGTCCAAAAAGTTTGAAACAAATGGAAAACTTTTTCATTAAGTAATGATTTCTCAGAAAATTTTATTGTTCTAAAAAGTTGGTGCATGGTCTTAAATACTAGGTACACAACTTATGAATTATTTGATATTGACTCGAGAGTAAACTACTTGTTATTTATGATACGGAAAAATGTAATTTTAAAAAATTATTTGTATTTCCAGTTTGTCTAAATACAAAATTTGGTTGACCAATTCGAAAAAATTCAAATTTCGTCTTTTTTGCTTTTTGTTCCCGAACTAAATTGATGTCTATCATTCTCTTGAGAGAAATATTTTCAGTTCAACAACATCTATCAAAAAAACCTGTAACAGTTTGCTTTGTTACAATATAAGAGGTGATTATTTGCCCAAATAATTTTTTTGGAGAAAATAGGCATCGTTTTTGTTTCACAAGAGTTTTCATTGGCTCTGAAATTCTTAATGAAAAACTTTTTGGACCACGTTGTGTGTTGTGTATAAAGTTTATTTTGTTAATTTACAAATAGTAACAAGTACTAACATAATATCTAAGGTAACAAAGTCGAAATCCTCTCAAATTAATTAATTAAAGATTAAATAAATTTGCTACCACACTTTTTAATGATTTATAAATTTATATTATACTACGAGAAGTGATTCGGCTTAAATTGGCTTTATTGCGATTGCCCACTAGTAAAAGATTTTTACCAAATAAATGGAAATCCCTCTTGAGGCCGTCGTGCACACCATTCGCAGACCGGTTTCTGGTTGTTGCCTGCGTCAGTGCGAAGTAGGTGTACACAACGTCATCAAAGGGGATTTCAAATCATAAGTCTCTTCTTGAACACCGAGAACAAATGGTAAATGGTACTCCATCTACCAATAAAGCTGAATCACTTCTCGTAGAATGATACAAATTTATAAATCATTAAAAATTGTGGTGGCAAATTTATTTAATCTTCAATTAAATAAATTGAGGGGATTTCGACTTTGGTACCTTAGGTATTATTTAGTACTTAGAATAGAAAATTTATTGTGAAAAAAATAAAAAATACGTTTTCACAAATGGTGGTGTCCGTAAATTAACTTTTACCTTCTCTGTTGGAATACTTTGGTATATAATAATTTTTATTATTTATACCCTTAATAAATAGTTTATTTTATGTTAATGACAACAAAAAGTCCTAATTTTATTTTGGCTGTGTAATCTGTAAGCAACATTTTTATTTTTACTATGGTTTGTTACCTACATACCTAAATACTTGTACCTGCATAATTAATTACATCTTTGTTTTTATGAAACAAATTTTGTTTTTTTTTTTGTCTACTAGCCGAAATAATCTTTCAGTACGTTAATAAACTGTAAAGGTAGCTTAACTATAGGTTGAGGTGAGGTGAGACTATAGCAGTAATGAAAAAGTAATCTTAAAAATGATTACCGATTACCAAATAATCAGTAATATGATTACTTCTTCATTAGGGTAATCAATTACCTAGGAATCTTGAATATTTTTTACATGAGTAATCAGTAATCAGTAATCGTTTACTTCTTGGCGGTAATCTCCCCAGCTCGGTTGCTAAGCGCCTAATAGTTAGGGTTATCAACTTGAGTCACACATGATAGAGTACAGATCAAAAATGTTACATATGTGTATACATATTATGGTAAATAAAATACGTTTTTTTTTATAACAAAATACCTATAGAAAAGCTGCTTTTTTTTCGTGCCAGAAAATGCAAACATGTTTATGTGATTATAATCTATTTATCTTTCAAATAAGAGCTCCATGTGCAAGATAGAGAATTGTCAGAAGTACTGAAACAAATCATAATTACTTTGTTCACGAATCATTGGCACGAACGAAAGCAACTAAGATGTAAATAAACTCAAAAAAATGTCACCAACTGAAAGAAAAAAAATCAATGAGCCAAAGAGGGAGAAACTACCATTACAAAACATAGAGCTTCATGCCCTATTTTCCAACTTAATGAATGCCACTCTACTTTGTGTACTCTGTTTCTGTATCAAGCTCCAAGCAGTTAACCAATAAACTGTATTGTAAATATCGAAATGAGAATCAGAAAAGCAGGTTATAATCTTACCTGCAAGAGCGTGATAATTAGGTAGCATTATTAGTAGTAGAAAATTCTACACTAACTAGAATTTACATTATACAAGGTAAAATTTAGGAACATGTAGAGGCAGTCAAATGATGACAAAAACCTTAATAAAATTATTCTCTAAATTGCTTCCTAAGGAAGCTACAGCCTCTTAATGTTGAGCTACTGAGAATGGTTTTTATTAACTATCTTCGAAACTGCTTAAGATCAAATATGCTCAACAATAAAGAATCACAATCATCTGAAAATGTTTTTCAGGAGTGTGTCATACTCGGGGTATGGGGGGTATATGACCCCAGCTTGATTATACGTATATTTTTTTTAGTCTTTGACACGTAATTATCAAATGTCAGAATTTTTTATGAGAAAACGGTACTCTTGTTGAACACCGTTTTTGAGTAAAATCGATTTGAAAACTTCATTACATGATCTAAAATGCATTTTAAATACTCATTTCGAAAACACCTTATATACACTTTGTGGTATACTTAAATCATTCTGTGAAGTACTGAATGTGAAATACTATGAAGTAGATAGTACAGGAAATTATAGGCATTGGTTTAGATAAACTTATGATGTAACTCGCTAATTTGACGGATTCAACGTCTGTGAGACAGACGTCATGTGAAAACAATTTTTTTAAATAAGTTTATTTTATGTTGCCTTGAGTTTGTAGTTGTTTATCAAAAAAATGTACATTTGGGCTTAAAACGGAAAAGTAGGAGTACTTAATATTTGTAGCTCCAAAAGAGTGCATGTACTATTTAACGAATACCATTGGTAACCCTACTAATAGTAATTTATGGTACAAGTGAATAAAGACGTACTTTATAGCCGTGTGCTCATTTCCGCCAGTAGGTATAAATGTCTTTATTCACATGTAGTATACGAAATGTTTTCCATCATTTTTGGATTTTGTATAAGCAAATTATTTTAAATATTTAACTAAATTAATTAACGAATGAAAATCACAGTTTCCACATAAACACTGTTTAAGTGAATGATCTGATAGTCTTAAGTATTACAAGAATGATCTGATAGTCTTAATTATATATCTTAATGATGTAGTGTTTTAAATCTAATGGATATTACAAATATCCATTAGATTTAAAACACTATATCATTATAAAAATATTGTACCCAAGAATTCTATTTATTGATTCTCTCGCTATTTAATTATTGTGATTGTATGTATGACCCATGTTTAACAGAAAAACAAAGAGATAAATCTGAGGAGTGCAAAATGCTGGAACTAGGTATTGTTTGCAATTGCGAAGACATGAGCCCGCTAGTCATCACATACCAGAAATAAACTGGCTGTGAATGGATGAAAGACAAATAATGCATTTAATGTGTATTGTTTTCAAAATTGTAACTAATAAAACTCCTGAATTCTTGTATAATTAGTTAAAATTTAGGTATGAAGTACATGACCGCATAAAGAGAAATAGAACTAAATTAGACATTCCACGACATACACCAACAATGTTTCAATTTAGTTTCTCTTAAATTGCGCCTAAAATAGCTAATACTATACCTGAAAACTGTTTTAATATGGATGTAACTGTTTAAATTTGGATATAGCACGATTTAGAAAGTATGCTTAACGTGAAAAACTGTAACTATTAGTGTAAACACTTTTAGTATCTTCTTCTCTTTTCGAAATATTTGTATGTTATAATTAGTAATACAATCTGGCATTTTCTGTTTATTTTCTTTTTACCGAGTGTTCAGGGTGAAGTTGAAAAATGTCTATTGAACAATACTCTCATCTTTTATGTGCTTTATTATTATTGGTAGAACATATATCATACACCTAATTTCTTGAACTTATATCAAAAATTGTAATTTGTTTTTGTATTTTGTTTAAGCACATAATAAACAACTTTATATTATTATTATTATTATTAATAATAATCCCTTATTTTTTCCTAGGTGAGATTTATAACAAGAATATGGCACCCTAATATATCATCAGTTACAGGTGCCATTTGTTTAGACATATTAAAGGACCAATGGTATGTATGCTATCCTAGATATTAAAATGTTTCATAATACAGTTTCCTGAGTTTTAGGGCGGCTGCCATGACATTAAGAACAGTTTTATTGTCACTACAAGCACTTTTATCTGCAGCAGAGCCTGATGATCCTCAAGATGCAGTTGTGGCACGGCAATATAAAGAAAATCTTGAAATGTTTCAAATTACAGCAAAGCATTGGACAAATGCATATGCAGGAGGTAATAAAGTTCATAGGTTGCTAGGAAATTTTTGGGATACGGCGCTATTTATTATAATTTTCCAAAATACTTTCCATCATGTTTAGTACATTATTTATGCATGTGTATAAACCACTGATAAAAAATGTCCGCCCACTTTTTCGTTCGGGATCTGCACATGCCTCATCTCCAGTATCGTTTAATTGGTTGGGTACCCACAACGTACATACTTTACGTATGTACGTTGTGTAAAATTGCATGAATGGCTGGTGCATTGATATTGAACTCCTATATTGATCTATACGTAATATGTGGATTTTCTTTAATAGGTTTTTCCACAGCCAGGAATGTTTTTCTGAACAACAACCTCAGATGATCGCCCTGTGTGCGGATCATCGTCTAGCGAAAATATGCATCTTTCAAATTGTTTATGCCACCGGAACAGTATTTCTACCGGGACGATCCTTACCAAATATATCCGACATTTCATTAAAACATTCTTCTGCAGTTAACCCGCATTAAAGTTACAGAGAAAAAATCACATGGTAGTCATATCGCGACAACTCGGCCACTGTTATAGATTCACCAATGCACAGTAGAGTCAATACTTAAGGCACTGCGTTGATGTAATGCCTGTTAAAGACTATACCACCACACTATTTACTATTGTATTGCATTGTTGTCTACCTCTATTTATTCTCGTGTATCCCAAAAATTTCCTAGCGACCTATAATGCCGTGTTAATTGAAAAGGGCGTATCTGCAAGTAGCTGGATTTGAGATCATTTCGTTTTTATATTTATTGCTAAGCCATCCGTGATTACTTCTTCCAAAATTATTTGTATTTTAAAACTATAATACTTGCAGTTACAACTTGTGTGAGTAACGAACATGTAGCTTAAACTGTCGACTATTAAAGGTAATCATAAACACCTCATCAGAAAATTATCAAAATTGTAGATACGCCCTTTTCAATTAACACAGCAGTACATATAAGTTGTAATATTTAAAAAGGTTCCCACCTTTTCAGAAAATTCAAAAATTACTCTAAAATATTACTATACAACATGCAGAATTTACTTATGTCTTTTTTATCTTCTGAAGATGTCAGTATCTTCCACAATTTATTATAGGTATATACATATATTTTAATTTTATTTTTTAAATTATTCCATAAACATGCAATCAAACATTTTACAATCATCAGTTTAAAAGTATACATGTTTTATAGGTAGCTGAATCAGACAAATCTAATTAATTTAATTTAGTGATGACCGACCAATGGTCAATTGGCTGTCAATAATGGAATTGAAATTTGGCGCCTAATTATTTTTTTGTAGGTTACGTTATAAAAAACTAACATAAACTTACCTGAGTAGTGGCGAGAGGTATGTGAAACTTCTCATATGGTCCAAATACTACTATCCGACCGACATCATAGATGTCTCTGTGACGGATAGCGACTTGCGAAGCAAGTACCGAGAGCGGCAACCTCTAGCCCAGGTGGACTAAACTATTGTTATTAAATATGATTTGAACGAAACAACTACTCAGCGGGCAAATACCCCGACCTGCATCGGATTATACCTTCAAATCATATAGATCGGTAGCCAATATCATTTGTCAATTCCTAACCAGACATAAACTACAGTTATTAAATATGATTAATATAATATGTATATCAATCATATGCATATAATCATAATAGTAATAATCATAAATATGATTAATATAATCATATATAATATATAATAAATATAATCCAATGCAGGTCGGGATATTTGCCCGCTGAGTAGTTGTTTCGTTCAAATCATATTTAATAACAGTAGTTTAGTCCACATGGGCTAGAGGTCGCCGCTCTCGGTACTTGCTTCGCAAGGCGCTACCCGCCAGAGACATCTATGATGTCGGTCGGATAGTAGCAAATGGACCATATGAGAAGTTTCACATACCTCTCACCACTACTCAATTTACCTTGGTCAGTATATGACTAGCAGGTTGGCCACTATCATTTGTCTGTTCCATAACCTATGGCATACTGAGGAGAACTAATAAGTTCGAAACCGGTCTATGTCTGGTTAGGAATTGACAAATGATATTGGCTACCGATCTAACATGATTTGAAGGTATAATCCAATGCAGGTCGGGGTATTTGCCCGCTGAGTAGTTGTTTCGTTCAAATCATATTTAATAAACTAACCTGGTCAATCGGTTATGCTGGTCAATTCATGAAAAATATTAATATCGTTTTATCATCTCCAGTTTAACTATTGTATTCCGTGTTGGTAATGAGATTATCTTATAAATTCACGAAACTAATTGCTTAATATAAGGAAATTGCGGGAAAACTATTTTCGATTTTACTCCATAAATAAAATATTGTTTGATTCATTGATTTTTAGGCCCACATGTAAATAGCGATTGTGATGATAAAATTAGAAGACTTGTAGACATGGGTATTGAAGAACCTCAAGCTCGAGTGGCTCTATCTTCATATAATTGGGATTTAGAACGAGCAACTGAACAGCTTTTTAGTTAGTAAATTGAAATATTTCCTATATCATCATGGTTCCCTCTACACACTCAATATCTCTTACACAAATTTCATTTGGACGAAAAAAAAAATCTCGATTTTATATTGTTTATATACTTAATTATTTAATTAGTTTCTTACCATTATGTTCATTTGATTGTACATACATCTTATAAAATTAAATAAATAAGGAGTGTTTGCATTTTTTGTTCAGTATCACAATTTTGAAAATTACCATATAAAAAAACCTTTGTTGGATTTTCTCTTAGATGGATAATAATTGTATGGCTTTAATGGCTTAACATTTGTGTGATTTATATTTTTTTACTTTAATTTTTTCCCTGTAAAGAAAATTTTAACAAAAATAAAAATCCTGCATTATATTATCACATTTTTATTATTTATTTCAAACTGCAAAGGGAGCCACTAAAGATACTAAATTTGATATATCATGTTGGGAAATTTTGTACAGTACGTTGTATACTGATGGCATATAAGCATCCTTTACAGTCATACGGAAATGGCAGTATTTCTAGCAATTTCATTGGCCGTTTCAAGGCCACGGCATGGCGTGCTCATCAGATATCATTTTTAAAGGGGAATTCGGCACCGTGAAAATAAACAAACTATAATAAAGGGCAAGGAAAATAAACAAACTATAATAAAGGGCAAGGAAAATAAACAAACTATAATAAAGGGCAAGGAAAATCTTACTAACCAACTAAAAAATTACTTATTTAAAAAAAAAAATGTTAGGTTTGTGATTCGAACCCTGGACCTACCGCGTGCTAGGAGAGTATCTTCTCTATCGTCTAACGAGTTCCTTCCTACCAAGTGATTCCAAAAGGATTTAATACACTTTGACATGTCATGTAACTGCGCATGCCTTGCGGAACTATTTAATAAATTTGTTTTGTTGTATATAGCGATGCAAAAGCGTTAAATTTTTATTTTAACCTTTTTGACAACAAATATACTTATACACAACTGCCATTTCACTTATTTGGAAACTTCTCAATGTTGCCAATTGATTTGAAATCAATTACCTTATAGAATAGGTCATATGTACTCGATGCTCTCACGAATAGTATATTAGAAATGTCAAAAAAACCGTTTGTCAATGTTGCCACATGTATTTCAGTGATTTAGTAAAATGTATAAAGTTTACAAATATAACCTTACTTCTGCCGTGTTTACAATTTGAATTTCGAAAGACGAAAACCTGTTCTGTGACGAAAACTTTCAACTCTATTCTTAATTCTAATACGTCTTGCCATCTACTTCGAGAATATCAAAATTATTGTCGATTTTGCGTAAAATATTTACGATATTCCTTTTCATAATAATGCAAACCGAGAAACATGACTGAAACACTGCAGCAGCACAGAACAGAACAACTAAGTTTAACTGCTGAAGCTGAAAACTAAGCTCAATTCAAACCCTCGTTTCTTGTTACCTACCATTATTTAGTTATTTTTATTTTGTAACTAGCGATTCTACTCTTCCTACGAGCAAATTCGGTAGTAAGGAAGTAGCAAAAGTGGAAAAGTGGTGGTCAATAAAACGGCAAGATACGTTTCTACTACGAGTAGAAGATTTTTGGGCACAATAAAACTCGTCTTTAGTTACACTTTTTAGGTTTATTATTTTATTTACATAAGTTGGTACATTTTTATAAAATAGCTTGTACTGTTAACTAGCGTTGCCAAGGTATCCTTCTTTGATGAAGACAATCCTACTTTGACAAATTTTATGCTATTTTTTTACAATAATTTTTCCGCAAAATGACAAAAATTGTACTGGGTGTAGGTAAAAACAACGTGCAGACTTGAGTTTGGACAAAATTCTCCGTGGATAAATGAAACATATTTTTCAAGAGATATTTTTGTTTTTCCAATAGTTCTATGTTTATTTTTTGTTTGAAATATTGGTTGTACCTGTGGGTTGTACACATATAAAATTTCATATTTTAATTTTTCATCTAATTTAAACTGAATTTTTTTAACTCAACCTTATGGTGATTTTCATTGGTTGCACTAGTGCGTAATGAATATATCTCTGTCCCTTTCTACAATTATATCTTAAAATAGGATAGATACACAGTGCGCACTAGTGCAATGAATGGAAATGGCCATTAGAAATATCCCTTTCAAATTAGAATACTTGGCAACCCTGACCGTAACTTTCTAATCAATGAGCGTAAAACAGATCCGTCAGGTATTATTTAAAAATACAAAAGTAGTTTTTATTTACAAATATGGTAAATGATTTAACTGGAACTTTAAAATTTACAATGAATATATACGACAGTACAACAGAAAGTCACAGAAAAGAAATTTCTCAGGAGAAATTTTAAAAAGTTATGGTCCTGACCTAACAATTACAGGTGCCAAATCAATAACAGAGGTGCCGCTGTACGATACCTAGTTGCCATGTCATGGTGGAGCGTAATAATTATAGAATCTCTAAGTGCAGGGTCCTGTACGTACCTATTAAGTTTTTTTAATGGAACAGACTATGGCTGTGTTCTAGTGGAGCACCGCACACCTAGATGCAATCGTCATCAGCATAAGGTCATCACCTTCCTCGATGCTTTCTTTCTTACACACCTCACTATAAATAGTGGTAGAAAGGTAACATATCAGAAGGTGGTGACTTTAAGTCGATGACGATCGTGCATGTACTTTGTTCGAGATCTGACCGATCACAATGCGAGAAACCTGAATTTGACAGCTCTAGCGGTACTCTAATGGAATACGGCTTATATAGTAACACAATCAAGCTTATACTGGAGTCAGCTGAGTTTAGGGCCGATCTTTCCATCTCCTATTAAATTTATTCGGTAAATAGTATCCTTGGATGCAATTGTATCAATAATTGTTTCCATCGAACTTATTAATCAAATAGTTTTAATGGGAGATTGAGAGATTAACCCAGGGTCAGTTTGTACATCTCTCATTAAATTTATGTGGCACATAAAATCTATTTGAATAATAAATTCCGTAGAAACATTTACTGATACAATTGTACCCAAGGAAACTATATACCGAATAAATTTAAGGAGATAGAAAAATCGGCCCATAATAGAATAATTTTCTAGAAATTTTCGAATTAAATTTAAGAATAGAAAAGTACCATTTTATAAACACCAGGAAAAATATCCTTCCAAATGCTTAAAATAATTCTAAATCTTCAACAAACATATATTCGTAAATAATTGATAAAATATAGAATTCCTAGTACGCCACTGGACACGTCTTTTGTGAATTTAGGGATCTTATTGATTGGGGATATTTATTGTTTACATTACATTAAAAAGTGAGGTTAGTGTTGGACGTCAATAAAAAAAAAGAAGTTGTCAAATAAGAGAAGTCCTGTGATTTTAACAATTTATGGAGTTTTCGAATGCAGGTTACAGTAAGTTTACAGTAAAAATTAAAAGAAGCAGTAGACTTTTCAGTTTTTATTCTGTTCCTTTTAAAAGGAAGAACTCAATATTTAATTTTTTGTTGAAGTTTTTGGCCTAAAAAAATGAAATTGTGTATAATTTTTAGTTCCTGACGAAAATGCTATGGACGTTGATGTCTCAGAAAATAATGCAAGATCTACTGACAGAATGGCTTCACAAGGAAACCCTCTTGTTCCTATAAATGATGGAAGATATGATGTAGTAGTAGTATCAAGTGTGGGCCTTCATGTGGAGGGCCCAATACCCTTTATTAATCCAGAATTACCTGTAGAACAGCATGCTATAGTACAAATAGAATCTAATGATGCAGAGTCGAATAGTGGGGATACAGATCGAGTATCGCCCACTGCATCAGTAGCCAGTAGTAGAGGACCATCGCCTGTGGATTTACCCGAGGAAAGTAACCAAAGCGAATGTACCAATTCCGAAATTCCAGAAAATGATGATAAGGAATCAAGAAAGCGTTCATTAAGTGAAGATGAGGATGATGGTAGGCTCTGTCCCATTTGCTTAGACAACTGGACAAATACAGGTGAGCACAGGATATGTGCTCTTAAGTGTGGACATCTTTTTGGATACAAATGTGTTAACCGTTGGTTAGAGAGTCAACAGAAAAAGTCTTGCCCAACTTGCAAAAAACGGGTGAACAGGAGTGATCTGAGGTACATTTATGCAAAGAAATTAATTGCAGTAGACACAACAGAGTTAGATGTGATGAAACAGCTTTTAGACACAGCTGTGGAAGAGAAAAATAAAATCCTAATGGATATTTCCAAATACGCTTGTCGGGAACACATGTTAAACCAAGAGATAGCACACCTGAAAAAGCAAATTCAGGAATTAACAAGCAATAGGCCAGATTTTCGCCCCTCTCAGTCAAGTAGTAGTTGTTTTAATTCATTTCATTCTAATATCAGACTCTTTATGGATAAATCTTTAGAAATTTGTAGACAAAGTGGATGTCGGGTGTTTGACGCTAATTGTGAATTAGACTTAATTATGGCTTCAATGAGATCTCCTAATAACCTATTTTCTGGTTTTGGAATTAGAAAAGTCAATATTTCTCAGTATAAGCCACTTGCTTTCATCCCCTTGCATAACTTGCAAATAAGAGACATCACTTTCCACCCTATTAATAATTGGGTCCTTACAGCTTCTATGGATAAATCATTTAAAGTCGTGGATACGATCAGCAACAGCATTATGTACACTACATCTCAACAAATGCCACTGTGGTCTTGTTGTTGGGATGCAGATAACCAATATGTTTTATATATAGGCACTCAAACGGGAGCTGTGGTAAAGTATGATGTGCGTACAATGAACCAACCGGTATGTACGCTGGCAGTACCTGGTGATATGTCACCTGTAGTATCCGTGGCATCTATCCCATCTAGTCCAGGTGCAGATTTGGTAAATGGAGGTGTAATATCATGCAAACTTAACTCTTTGTGGGTTTTTGAAAACTCTGGTAATGACCATATTCGACATAATCTGTCTCTTGAAGGCCCCTTTGTCAGTATGAAATACCAATGTGGGACCAAACAGCTACTTGTGTCGTCACGACCCAATAATCGTATTTCATATTCAAGACATACTTTGTGTACATTAGAAAAAATAAGTGCTGATAAAATAAACTGTAATATTATTCACTCCTTTCAGGGAGGTGGAATGCAGAAATTATTATCAAAATCTTGTTTCTTGTCTGATAAGCAAGAGTATGTTGCTGCACACCATGAGTCGAGTAAAAGTGTTTATTTATGGAGTATTAATACAGGCCAAAGAGTATGCTCTGTGCCCGCACACGATACTGTTTTGGATTTACGAGGTATTCAGACTCATAATGGAAATTACCTAGTATCGTTGACTGAAAAGAAATTGGAATTTTTTAAATTTAATTAGGTAGAAATTTTAAGACTAAATTACATTACATTTATTGACAATATTTTTGTATTAAACTTTTTTAATTAAATATTTTAAATAAATGTGAATTTTCTCCTTTTTATTCTCTCAGATATTGTAAAAAACAGGGTGTTTAGATGCTCACTCAATTTGTGCTTTACTACTTTTAAAGATCTTGATGTACATAGAGAAATAAAATAGATTAAACTCTCAAATGTTGTTATAATATTGTTATGTTTAAGTTTTATTTATAATTTATTTTCAATTATTGTATAATTTCTTTTGCACTTACTCAGTTTTATGATAAAAACAATAAAAATTATTCATTTACGTTTTCCCAGTATCTTTAATTAAACATTTCTAGCAAGCTCTTTCAACTTTTTTTTTTTTTGTAAAATTTATTAATTGTCCCATTTACAAATTTAGAAAACTGCTGCCAATTACTTGGAGATCAGAACTTCCTCACGGTAGTAAAACTCGACGTGTGGTGGAGTTTATAATAAAAGTAATTTTTTGTTTCAAAAAAGTCACATTGGTGTGGAATGTCACTAATATTTTTTTTTAGACATTGGAACTGATTTTGCTTATCGAACTCAATCTCTTCCTTGGCCTCTAAAATGTGTGTACCAAATTTGAAAGTTTTATCTCAAAAACTGTAGCTGCTATCGCAAACCAGACAGAAAATTTTTTCTGTCTGAAATTCTGTGTATCCTCATAATTCGTCGAGATTTGTCCAGAAATGCAATACAAATTTTCAAAATTTCTTTCACGAATACATAACTTCCTCACTTTGAAGGGTGAGGAAGTAAAATCTACTTGTTTACAGTAAAGAGTGTTCTTGATCATGGCGGTGGCTGTTGAAATTTAGTTATTATGCCATATGTTAATATTGGATTGTGTGAATTTTATAATTATATAAAATCTTATCGAGGGCATCACATCATAGGGGTGTAAACCCCCAGCGCTGCCGACCCAGATTACTTCTAGATTGTTCGTAAAATATTTGCAAACTATTTTTTTTCGTAATCGTTTATTTTGTTTTCGAAAATTTAGACTTGTAAATTATGACATCTTAAAATTTACACAATGAATAACTTAAATTTCAAAGTATTATAACTTTAGCAAACTAAGTGGTTTTGTGTGTAATATTATTTGTGAAAACATTTACTTTATCAAATATCAAGAACTCCTCAACGTGTAACATTTTATTTGGTATAGTATGTCTAGTAGTTATAATAATAATTATAATGTAGTTTGTTTTTGAATTTATTAAATTATTCTGTAAGGCATATAAGTGTCAAATTAAGTGTTTTTCATCCGTGGCTACCCTGATAACCTGGCAGATGTTGGTAGTATAAAATTTGCAATAAATAAAAAATAGAAAAGATAAGATACAACATATCTATCTGAAATCACAAAAAAAACGCCGATTTCAAAAATGTAAAAAATATATGGTGTTCCATTTAAAAAAATGTAAGTTTAGTTTGTCTCGCTTTTACACGACCACCTGTATATTCTTTAAAGGGATTCTAAGAGTTCATTTGATTCACTACAACTTTTATTTGAAAAATTTTTTCTAACTATAAAATAAACAAAATATAGGGGTGGGCCTTTCAAAAATGTAAAAAATATATGGTGTTCCATTTAAAAAAATGTAAGTTTAGTTTGTCTCGCTTTTACACGACCACCTGTATATTCTTTAAAGGGATTCTAAGAGTTCATTTGATTCACTACAACTTTTATTTGAAAAATTTTTTCTAACTATAAAATAAACAAAATATAGGGGGTGGGCCTTTTCGTTGGATAACCCTGTACAGGTTTTATAAATTTCAAAAAGTAAAAAAGAACATTTACATAAATCGTTTTCATACCAATAATTTTTTTTTCTGATTTCATTGCAAGTTTTTTTTTTTACTTTTACCATAACCCTTTCAAAATTAAGACATATTGGCACTTTGCAATTTGTATGATCGATGCTCAATAGGGAGGGGATTGGAATAAGCATACATACAATTAAAATTATAAACAATTCTTTATTCGTCATAAATATACTCCAGTATTTTGACAAATCAGGTACAATGCTCGGTACAATGTTTAAACCTACAATGAATATACCATCTCTTTGCATCTCTAATGGCTATGATAATGTCATTTGTGTTGGTACTACTACTACTACTTAGGTTTTATGCCAATTTTGTTAAAGCTGACAATTTTTTTTTATTATTCCAATTACAACAGCGAACAATATTGCCAGTGGAATTATACATATTTTAATATTGAATAATTTTATCATAGATTAAATATACATAGATAGTTACTTATCTAAACACTTATTATTCAATAATGTGCAAAAAATTTCAATAACGACACGAGCAATGCCTGTTTAGGATAGTTGAAATAGTAACTTCATAGAAATGTTCCATAATATAGAAATCCAGTTTCAAAATACCTATCAAACCCCTAAATAGGCATTGGCGCACGATATAAAAATGGTTACGTCCAGATTTTTGAGAGATAAATATTTACATAAGTAACTAAAGTCCATTCACTTACTGCAGTCTTAACTAACAACTGATATTTGCATTAAATTGGTAATAATTTTTTTGGTTAAGTAACGTCATTAAGGGCATAACATAAAAAACCAGAACTGCGCCGACAGCAATTTGTAATTAAAAGGGAATTTTTGTCCTCCAACTTAACGTGAAAATCTAACTTTAATTAGGACTATATAAAGTGAATAGATTGTTTTTCGCGTTGTTGACAATAATTTTTAAGGTTAAGTAATGTCATTAACACGAATTTCTTAATATAATCTGGATTTCTAATAGAATACAAACACCATGTCCCCTACTACATGGCTGCCATACTGTGGGCAATTTATATTGACCAATTGCAGGTTATGAGCCTGCGGAAATTTAAATTGCGTTTACCACAAGTTAGTCTATTTCCATGATATTTTTTTCAAACAAGCCAATCAAATTAATGATTTTTGACATGTCTCAAAATAAACAATTAATGCGACATTAAAGTAATAACGACCTGCAGGGTACTTATCAGGGGCACTTATCAATTCTGTCATGTTGACATTTGTACATAAATATTTTTCGTGTTTTGGATATGAAAGTGATTCCTATAAATCAAATAATAAAAAATAGTATTGCGATTAATACGAAACTTGCGATTAATACGAAAATTGATTTTGGATTTTTCTAAATACCAGATAGATGGAAATGATTCAATTGACATACTGGAATCAATTTTGAAAGGACTGAGCGATAAATATGAAAAATGCGATAGCAGCAACTAAAAAGAAACAACCGTGTTAAGAACAATTCCATGAAGAGTTTAATATTAATATTGATCAATTTAATAGTATTTGTATTGCATTTAAATGCACCCGTGTAGCATGGAATGCTAAACGACCGAATATTGCAAGCAGATCCTGAAAAATGCAAGTATTATAAATTGCTATATGTGTTATATTACCATGGATATATGTATTTAGTAAGTACCCAATTGTTAAATTTATGTTTAATCAATTAATGTTTGAATTCTTAAAAAAATTATCTTACCGAATGAACCTCGTGCACTGACAAATTCTTATAATTTTGTGAATACCCTCAAGTGTGATGCTTAAAGTAACTGCCCTCAAGCAAGCTCTCGGGCAGTTACTAAGCAACACACTTTCAGGCATTGTTTACAAAATTATTTTGATTATCATTGCTCTTGGTTCATTACAGCTGATTATTGGTAACTGGCAGATAAGTTGTGTTATTATCATAGTCGTGTATTATAAATTAGTTAAATATTATTTGACGAGAAAAATATTTTACATTTGAGAAGAGAAACACGACTCAATTTAAAAATGTTTTATTATCAAAAATGTCAAAACTATCCCGCTTGGAGTTTGAATACTATTAGACACAAATGGAATGTTACACCTTTTTCTTTTTTTCTGGTGGCACTTTAGAAACAATGCATTTTTTATTAAGCTCACAGAGAAGTTCTACACTAAACAATAACAACCGCAAAATGACACTCAAAACTAACTGAGCAGATCTAATGAAACTAACAAATAAGGCAAAAAAAATACAATAATTAATAAATGCAGTCACATCACAACATCATAACACATAACAAACCGTCCAAAGATTGACAAATTGACAAATCGAAAGTGCGGCAACGCGAAATAACGTGCTTTCCATTCTCCTTAAAGCGTAAATGAAATAAATGAATTAGTGCATGACAAATTTTTGTGATCGTTTGAATCCAGACCTACTCATTGGGAGATATATTATACTTCTAGTATATGGTTTGGCAGAAAGCTGGCGACTTCTGGGTAATGCTCTCCCTTGCTGCGTGGGCTTTCTTTCCTCAGTGAAACAATAACTACATTGTCCACAGTATGGCAGCCCTCTATATATAGGGACATTTTCTCAAGGTCGAGCTATGCCAATTGAAGATCCCGATTATATTCGGAAAATCGTGCATTAACAGCATGACATAAAAAACAGGATTGACACTGACAGAAGTTTGTAATTAAAAGGGAATTTTTTGTACAACTTAACGATTTAGAATTCGGACCAATTAGCAATGTGATATTTGATTGATGCCGGAGCTCGCCTTAAGAAGCAGATACTGTATCTATTTATAAAATTATTTCAATATTAGTGCTTTATAAAATTTGCAGTGACAACGGGGATGTCCATTATATAATTCTGCATTATATATGTAATTGATATCTCGATAAGTAATTGCCATTTTAAAATTTTCAGCATTTCAAAAAATATATATATACAGGGTGTTCCACCTAAGAGGGATTCTTCTGTAACTATGTAACTGTAAAATTTATAAAAAAATGGTTTTAATAAAAGTTGTCTGGAAACGTGAGCCATGTAAAGAAAATATTTTTAGCTTTACAGGGTGTTCCATTTCGCATGGGCGCTACATAACTTTGTTATTTTAAATGGAACACCCTGTATATTATTGCATTTTTGCTGCCGCAGAAAGAAATGATTGATATGGTTTTTGTCCTCAGAGAATACGAAATAAATCCATTATTGGCATCACGAATTTACGCACAGCGCTATCCAGACAGACTACATTCACGACGTAAAGCTTTTCAACTAGTGCTTGATAGGTTTTTAAATACTGGTAATATTAGACATACAAAACGATATCGCCATAGAACTGTAGTTACGGAGGAAAATGAATTTTTTGTGCTGGGGTGTATTCAGGAAAACCCGCAAATAAGTGTGTGACAAATTAGTCACACAATGGGTATTAGTACAACGTCGATACATAGGATTTTAAAAAAGCACAGTTATCATCCTTATCGCATCCAATTACACCAAGAGTTGCTAGAAGTAGACTTTCAGCGGATACTGGCGTTTTGTCAGTGGGCACTTGAGATGTTAAATCAAGATGATGATTTTTTTAAACGGGTCATGTTCTCCGATGAGGCTACTTTTGATAAAAACGGTTTCATTAATCGTCATAATTGCCATTATTATGACACAGTAAATCCTCACCAATTCCTGACAACTTATAGCCAACACAGATGGTCTTTGAACGTGTGGGGAGCAATTTTGTTACCCTTCCATGAAGTTCAAAAAGAAAATTTAGTGAGCTCACATTGTCAAATACTATCGGATAAGAAAATATAAAAAAAATTGTAAGACATGCCCCTTTGCTAAAGTATGAAATAATTTTTCAAATGCCAAAGCAGATGCCGATCATAGCCGTTTGAGATGCAAAAACATCTTAAATGAATAGTAAACTAGACAGACTGTATAACATAAACACAGAAATAAATAATATCACAGATTTACAAATGGTCACAAAGAAAAAATTACAAAGACGAACTAATATTAAATATTTATTAATGTACCTTCTGTTTACCTATAATTTTTTACAAATAATAAAACTTAAAGTAAAAACAAAATTACTGGTAATATAAACTTCATTATAGCATTTCTCTGTTGTTAATTGTTCTCTCAACAATTAAATGGCCTCCAAAAAAAAAAGTTAATTATATATTGGAATCCTGATTGACACATTGTATTCTAATCAACTCTTTTTTTCAAAATTGTAATTAAGAAATAGATACCTCAGTAAGGAATTCAAACCCTCAACTCTAGACTGCAATCTTCTATTTTGTTGCTGAAGCCTTCGTATCGTTGTCGTCTGTTCCAAAATCTTTTTATTTATTATATGCCAGCTTACTTGGGCACGACCTGGAGTATTCAGATCATCTTCCGAGCAGTCTCCAAAATAACGTGGCAATGGTTTCCTATTTATACTAAATGAAAATTGAAAATATAATTTAAATATAATTGACATCACGAAAGATTGCCGTTATGTCATCGTTATAATTCATATGAATCAAATCAGCACTGCGTGCTGTTGAAATGAAGTCCAGACTTTGATTATCGTAACTGCCTGATTAGATATAATAATTTGATAATAAACTTGATAAGTGTATCCCCATGTGGGAAGACTCATTTTTTTCATGAGACTATAAGGTATTTAATAAAATATAATCAAAAAAACATTATATGGTAATATGTACTGACTTTAATATTAATTTGTTAGTGCCCTCTACTGACAATGTAAAATTATGTAGTGTAGTTGAATCACTTGGTCTTAAAAGACACATTAATGTACCAACTAGGTATGGATTGAATTCACAAACATGTATTGATAATATATTTAGCAATTTTATCGATGAGGATAATATACTAGTATTTGACTCACTGATATCTTATCATAGTCGTTAATTTATCACAAACAAAGGAGTCTAAAATTGGTAAAAAAAAAAGATTTTTCAGCTTTCAAAATAAAAACAACTTTAAAAGTATGTTAATGGAAGAATCTTGAGAAACTACATCAAACTGAAATATTAATTTTTCTTCCTTTTATTAGATTCATTTTAATACTGCTTTCCCTATAAAAAAAGTACAGAATACTCACCAAGAAAAGCACTTCTTGGATTACCAATGAAATTAAGGTGTCAGACAATCTAAGCTTTACACCACATCTATCCGAAGCAATAATATAGAATTCAAGTGGTATTATAAATTGCGCAGGAAACAATATAAAGAATGTATTGACAGTGCTAAAGATAATTATTACAGCAAACAAATTTTAGAAGCTCTAGTGCAGTATGGCAAATAATCAATAAAGAATCAAAAAACAAAAACAAATACAATAACCATAAAATAACTTTAGAAGACCCATATGGTGTTTTAATCGATGATCAAGTGCGAATGGAAGAGTTATTTATAGATCATTTTAGTTTAGGAAATATTCCTAATGATAATAATTATAAAGGTATTACAACCCTATCAAACTCCACAAAAAATTGAAAGTATTATTCAAAACCTGCCAAACAAGCATTCAGCGGGATAGAGGATATACCCTGTTTGCTACTTAAAACTATCTCTAGTGAAATTTCGGGTCCGTTATCAGTAATTGTCAATGAATGTTTTCTAATTGGCTTATTTCCTGATGAATTAAAGCATGCCAATGTTTTAAAAAGGATGACAACACCGACATTAAGAATTACAGGCCGGTTTCTTTGTTATCTGCATTTTCAAAGATTATCGAAAAACTGGCATATAAATGTTTGTTTTCATTTCTGATGTAGGTATCAGAATATTTTATCAAAATTTCAACATGGCTTTATCAAAATTTCAACATGGCTTTATCAAATGTGGATCAACGGAAACCCCTATATATGAATCACTAAACTATATAGTTGGATGTTTAGACGGAGGAGAATGTGTGGCTGGAATATATTTTGGTTTGTCTAAAGCATTTGACACTCTTAATCATAATAAACTATATAGTAAGCTTAACTGTTACGGTATCAGAGGTGTTGCACTTGAATTTTTCAAATCACCTCTCTGGAAGAACACAGTTTGTTTGAAATTTGAAAGTAACGAGATTAGCTTCTATTATTCTAAGGCAAAACCGCTAGTTACAGGTGTTCCTCAAGGATTTGTCTCAGGACTAATTTTATTCCTCCTGTACACAAATGACTTACCTGCATCTGTATTTCTGGAATCAGTATGTGCTTTTGCAGGTAACGATCTAAATCGCATTTCTATATCATGTTGTCAGGTAGTTCAAAAAATTAATAATTACCGTCACAAGACCGATTTGGTACCGAATGAAAGTAAAACTGTATTAGTACAATTTAAAAACAGTACAATTAAAAACAGTATTTATATTAACTTAACTTAATAGTATGTCTATACCAGAATCTCCAATGACTAAATTTCTGGGGGTTAACCGTGATTCTAGATTAACATATGAATACCACACAAATACGCCTCGTTTAGTAAACTCAATAAAATATGCTTTGCCATTCGAAATATACGATCCTCAGTTGACATTAGTATATTAGAAGTGTATTATTTTTCACAAGTTCAATCCATTCTTAGCTATGGGTTCATTTTCTGGGGATCATCACCCAATGCAGTGTTTTCATAGCACAGAAAAAAATTAATAAAAGTAAGCTTAAAGTGTGGTTACGTGAGCCTAGTAAGCCTTTATTTAGACAATTGGAATTAATGCCACTATCAACATTATACATTTTTCTTTTTTATTATTTAAAAAGCATCCAGCTGTTTACTGAAACATTGTGATTTGTACAATCCACATAACATTGTCACGAGAAATTGCAATTCACTAAGAATACCTTGCCATAACACTAATATTTTGGAAAAAGGTGCTAACTATCGGGCTGTGTTGGCATATAATGCCATTCCAAATGAAATAAAAAATAATCAAAGTTTATTTAGGTTTAAACAAGAAATATTTTTTAAATTTGTGCTGTTATGATGTTAATGTTTTTATTTTGTAACATGTTCATTATTTGCTTTTATATTCTGTACAGTGACAATGTCAATACCATTGAGATTTATGACAATAAAGATTATTTATTTATATAAATAAACTTTATTCGTTGACAGGTGAAAAAGTAAAAACATAACCTACAATTTGTCCGCTAAAAGTCAGAATAATTTAACAATTTCAATATTAATCATTACATTTAAATTAATTACCATCATTAAAAATAAAAACCTATCTGATGGCATTCTAGAAAAAGAATTTTGTATATATTTTTCATTCATTATCATTAACATTGAAACATACCTTTCGGTTTGAAGATTAACTATTGTTAATTCTGACAGACTGTTTTTCATATGCAAAAATCAATAAAATAAAGAAAACAATAACAATCACACCCAAAGATAAACAAATTCTAACTTGACAGCTGACATGCAGAAACAGGAAACCATGAAACATACGAACAAAACGTGTGAAATCAGGCCCTCTCTTTCTTTTTTGTCAATGAACTTAGGTTTTTGTACCACTCATTGAAAACGTTAGTTGAGGATATTACAGTCACATATAATGGACTTCGTTGCGCCGTCTGTCTCATTTTATCATTATGTAAACATAAAATGCTTAAATAGCGTACATTGTAGATTAGAAATAATTTCGTTACATAACGGCATTCTTTCATGATGTCGATTATGTTATTTTTCTTTAATAAATAGTTAAAACTTTGAAATTATGTAAGTTATTAATCACAGAAAACTTTCTTTAATCACTATCTATAAACCGACAAAAAAAAAAAATTATACCTATTAGGTATAATAACTGCATGTAGCATATTAGGCAAGAACAGAATATTCCTAAAATTATGTCTGAACCCTTTATGTTAGTTTCTTGTCAACAAGACTAAGTATATGTTTATTCCCTGCATACACTTTTTCTTTATTTTTTTATCGTAAAGTTAAAAAAACAAAAAATTAAACATACTTCGCCAGCACATTGGCCACTCCTCTAATTTACTGAATTTTGTTTTTTCTAGAAATGCATAAATATGAAGCAAATAAAATGTCATATTTTTTAAAATATGATGACATTTGATTATTTGGCATAAGTTTAAATTACATTTTTTTCAGCTTTTCAATTTGTTTTGCAAAATTCAAAGACAATATTTTAAACTAGAGTTATAACTTGAGATCTAAGCAACCTTCCTTTTTTTTAGAAAAGCCATTTAAGGGATTATAGATTATCAACCTATGAGCCTCACGTTACGTCCCTATGGCACGAAATGCTCTCTACCTATGAATTGCGGAATGCTTAAATTTGTTAATATTTTTATTTTAAAATATCGTGGATCGCTGAGAATTATATATGTACTATGTGGGAAAGGACGCATGACCTTTAGACAATGGCGATATAGTGACTGCCTCGACCCTGTATTGTCTATCTGCCTGCATCTTTCTGTTCAGTTTGCAAGCGAATATGGTTGAGAACTGTTGCATATACGGCGAATATAGACTTTTTTTTATTTTATTTACTGTTATTACATAATAATGAATGATGGACATACTGGATTCAGTTTTTCTAAAAAACAATACCTTTTCGGTGGATTTTTTTCCTCAAATTCTAAGTGTGTTCCAGGTACGATCGTGGAGGTTGAAGCAACACTAACTGGGTCTTTTGCGCATGGATCGGTGTCACTTGCAAAACAGTCTTCTGATAAAGCTGATAATGTTGACGAATCAGATAAATATTCTACCCTATAATATATAGCATAAACATATAAACAAAATTTATTAAATTTAATAGACATAATGAGTTTTCTGTGTTAACCATCAATATTATATAGTGATCAAATATTTCAAAAACTAGTTTTTTTTTTGGAACTGCAAGGGTTATGCCAAAATTGAAAATAGACTCTGAAAATAGTCTCTGTAAGCTAGCAGGTGCCAACTATTTGTCTCACTAGTCCCTTTATTTTCTATGTCAATTAAATTTTAGGTAAATGTCTACAATGAAAACTAATGCCAGAAATGTTGTAGTACAGTAATATCACCCCAATAGTTAAATTCAGTTCTCAAAAGGTTGCAAAATATATACTTATATTTTATTTATACTGTATGCAAATTAAAATACTTAAAAAAGTTTTCTTTTTAACAATCTTCAACCACGAAAACACAATAACACAGGAAATATGACAACACTGGTTCAGCTATATAAAAAAGTGCACATTATGCTTATTGGTTGTTTAACTGGCGGCAGTTATAAATTATTGCTAAAAAATGTGGGACATCCCCATAAACTTTCTTAATAGAAAAATATGCAACTTTCCTTTCCAAATTTCAATACTCACTATCATTTTCATTTTTGGCACAACTTTTACCCTTCTCAAGATATCGGCTCTGAACACCAATAACCCTATATGGCCAAATCAATAAAATTTAATAAAGGTAACAAAATCAGAAATGGGTCATTTATTTTAGGTACTTACGTTTCCTTGTCAGGCACATGGTTTTCCTCATTGTCAGAACTACTTATGTAAATTTCAGCAACTGGCTTGATTTCATTTGTATCAGTACTTTCAACACTAAAAAATAGTAGAAATAATAATAATAAAACAAAAATAATTTTGCTTACAATACAATATTTCCAAAATTATAACCATATGATATAATTGACCGTTAGTTTGATAAAATACTATAGTGGATTTTCAAATTAATAAAAATGATATTTGGTTTCCTCAAATTCAGAATAAAAATTAAAGTTCCAAAGCCTTGATTAAGTTTACACACCTATTATACACTGTTCTATAATAACTGCGATGATTAGAGATTGACTACATAAAATGGCTTGATTCTCATAATTTGAAAACACGCATGTAATGTTTGATTATGTCGTAAATATAATACAATTAATGAGAAATTTTGGTATTATTTTGTGAAAAGTTCTGCCGTGTTAACTGAAAAGGGCGCATCTGCGCAATTCTGGTCATTTTCTGATGAGGTGTTTATGAATGCCTTTAACAATTGATAGTTTAAGCTGCATTTTCGTTACTCACGCAAGTTGTAACTGCAAGTATTATTGTTGTAAAATACAAATAATTTTGGAAAAGGTAACCACAGGTGGCTTAGTAATAAATATAAAAACCAAATTATCTCAAATCGAGCTACTTGCAGATACGCCCTTTTCAATTAACACGGCAGAGTTCTAGTTTACATTAGTAGGTATAAACTTCTACATATTTTTAAATTTTCAAGTTGCTGAGCTTTTTGTAATTCATATAATTATCTAACCTCACATACTTTTATTTAACGTCAAAAATGAATTCACAAATCTTTTGTCAACTGTCATCATTTTTATGAACATAGCATCAATATATATGTAGCAGTGATTTGGAGTTATATAACTGAAGCAAAGTTACTGTGGCGCAATATATAAAGTATTCAAAATATCGCTGGTAGAATAAGAATAGTTAGTCAATTAGAATAGCAATTTAATTATTTATTATCTGATACTTTTTAAAACGTTCACTGTCGTGGATTTTCCTTATATTTGCCACAACGCCAAAGGTGTTTAACCCAAAATTTCCCACTAGACCAAGTGCACCTTTGGGTGCACTTTCATGTGTTGAACACACATTGAACACTTTTTGATGAAAACTAATATTTTCATCAAAAATGTGAAAAAGTGTCTGGATGATATAGACGGAATTATACATCAAACTGCAAAAAAAATGCAGCAAGTTTTATACTGACTTGCGACAGAGTTCTCTGGATGCTGACATGGTGTCATCTTATGGGTATTACAAGTTTTAAATGCAGTCACAAGAATGAATATGTAATTCGGTCCTATAGAGTTGGTGTCCTGGGAACTATATATTCTTAGTCTAATTAATGTGGATGGCGCCAGGGGAAAACTTTTCTCGATCTTATGGATCGATACGGCAGTGAACATATTAATCTAGTACCTGTTGAGTGATTTGGTATCTATGAATGTTTAATTATAATACTTACATTTCCTGAACAGATTCTGTAGCAGGAACATTGTGGTAAATTTCAGCTGCAGGAGAGATTTCATTTGTAACAGTACTTTCAAGAACCCTAAACAAAAAATAGAATATACCATGTAAAAATCGTAGGTATACAGAATTATAGTTATTTGTTTTATTTTGCCTGTGTTCACCACACTGTTTATGGCAGGTTTAAATATTAAGTATACTTAAATGTGGAAATTGTATCTACAGGGTGTCCCAACCAAAAGTAGGCACCCTGAATAACTTTGGAGATAAAATTTTTTTTGAAAAATTGGTGAAACACATCAACCTTGCTTCCAAGGGGGACATATTTTAATGTAATACTTGTATACCTATTATCATCCCACTACCCTACACGGCCACCCCTCAAAATATTCAAATGGCAAGGGGGGTTGAGTGCTACATCTTTTGAAAGGTCTTTCAATTCCCTACATAACTGTGTATTTTTTTTAACTTTTATCGATTCGTTCTTAAGGAAAATAATTTTATTTTTGATGATTACACACAATCGAAATCGTTTAAAAAAATCTAAAATATACGGCATTGGGTATTGGAATTTATAAAAAAAACTACATCTTTTAGTGCACTCAAATCAACACGAGTTTTTTTCGACAAAAAACACTTTCCTTGTCTGTTTAGTTTTAGAATAATAAACGACTCATAAGTATTTGATAGTCCTTGAACATTAACTTGTTCACAACCAATTTTATATCGAGATACATTTTACCAGAGTTCTTAAAATGGTTTATACCCTTCAGGAGAGAATAAAAATTGTCAGCATTTATTTTAAAAACGCAGCACATATTCAACAGAAATCAACCAGATGGAAGGGTTGGTTCTCAGTATGTTTTACAATTATTGACAAAATTTATGGAAACAGGTTCTGTATGAAACAAAAAGCATGAACTTCAGCGACCGATCAGGAATGAAGCAGTCGAAGTGGCAGTTCTGGGTCATTTGCAGATGAATAATACTCAATCCATCACGAAAGTAGCTGAGGCTTCCAGTGTATCACGAAGCAGTGTTCATCGAATTGTAAAGGCCCACAAATTTCATCCATATAAATTTAAATTGGTACACGAATTAAACGAAGATGATCCCGATCGTCGGCTTGATTTCTATGAGAGTTAGTGAATAATTAAATGCCAATCTACTGTACAATACGTGTTTTTCTGATGAATCGACATTTCAGTTAAATGGGGAGGTAAACAGGCACAATTGTAGGTATTGGAGTGAAACCAATCCACATTTGTTCATGGAAACTCATGCCCAAGGCCTCAGAAGTTAAATGTTTGGGCTGGTATCTTAGGGGATCACATTGTCGGGCCGTTTTTTATTCCTGACAATTTAAATGGCGAAAGGTACCTCGATCTGTTAGAAAATAACATCGACCCAATGATTACTCAAATCCTCGAAGATGATAATTATTTAGAGGGCGAACTGTTTTTTCAACAGGATGGGGTACCCCCACATTTTGCTATAACAGTCCGTCAATTTTTGGATAATCGGTTTCCTGAGCGATGGATTGGAAGAAGAGGTCCTGTGGAGTGGTCCGCTAGGTCACCCGATTTAATTCTCTTGGATTTCTTTCTGTGGAGACATTTGAAAACGAAGGTATTTGCAACAAAACCCGCATCTCTGGAAGAGTTACGTGAAAGAATTGTTCGAGAATGCCGTTTATTGACCTCAGATGTGTTCAGAAATGTTCAAGACAGATTATACTACTGTATGGAAGTCGGTGGGGGTCATTTTGAACAATACATACGATTATTTAAACTGCTTCTTTTATTTTTATTTCCCGAACCTAAAATAATGAAACAATTATTTCTCAGGAACGAATCGATAAAAGTTTAAAAAAATACACAGTTATGTAGAGAATTGAAAGACCTTTCAAAAGATGTATCATTCGACCCCCTTTGCCATTTGAATTTTTTGAGGGGGTGGCCGTGTAGGGTAGAGGGATGATAATAGGTATACAAGTATTACATTAAAATATGTCCCCCTTCGAAACAAGGTCGACGTGTTTCACCAATTTTTCAAAAAAATTTTATCTCCAAAGTTATTCAGGGTGCCTACTTTTGGTTGGGACACCCTGTATATCTTAAGTATGCTTAAAGTTAAGTCTGCCTTAAACCCATATCCCATGTGTTGATTTTTCCAAAAGTATTAATTAAGCAACTACTGAAAATAGTAGATAATTTTGTTACAGGTAGATTTTGGTTACAGCTCTGAGTGAAGGCATGCAAAGAGGTGCAACATATAGGTATAACAGTACTCCATAGTGCTCTCTCACTCATCTTAATTCCCCCCATTCCACTATCCAAATATTGTTGAAAATGTAGTGCTGCCATCGTCATTTGGCATAGTTATAAACTTGTAGTTCAGTAAAGGAAACAAGCATTTTTATTACTATATATGTTCGGCAATTTAGAGTAGTTATAAAATAAATAATGTCACTTTTTATCATTAGTAAAAAAATGATGTAACTCATTATACAATAAGTTAGGAATAGTAAACAGTTTTATTTACGAGAACGGTTAATAAAATTGAAATAGCATTTTCAATGTCAGTGTCATTTTTTCCCTCAGAAACACACTTAAAATTTGAACATGAATAATTTTACTACCAGAAACTAAGAGCTGATTGTTACTTATACACACTGTTTTAACAATGGATATTGCAAGACTTCTAGATTCATGTAAATTATAATTAATAAATTATAATACAAGAGGATTAGAAAAAATCTTGTATGAGACACGAGGTGCGCAGCGTGTGGTCTTGTTGTCTTCCCGCCTAGTGATAAAAACTACCACTTTTACTTCTTGTTGCATAAAAAGCTATTAAACGCTCTATTTCCATAGATATTTAAATAGTATTTTTATTTTCTAATTATTACTCTTTTTAACTGGAAAATCACGATTTTGTTTTAATTACAAATAACTTCTTATTTATATAGAAAATAAAACCAGCGACCAGTCAAACACAGATGCTATTGAGATACATACAGGATGATCATTTTGAATCTCACTCGATTTCATTGCTTTATTCTTCACCTAGCAAAAAAAATCGAAACTTGTACTTATGTATTTCTTTCTGAGGAATCCAAATTCGAAGAGAAAAAACATATGAATGTCAAATAAAAAAGTTATGGCCGTAAAATTGATAAAAAAATACAAAAATTAACACCCTGTATATTAATGCCGAAACAAACATGTGACAATCCACTGATTATAAAAAAATGCGTATCACATTCACATTTTTCAGCTCAGGTTTAACCGGAAATTATTTAAACTTTTTTATTTTAAGTGATTTATTTAAGTATATTCAGCTCAATTTAAAGAAAATTTCTTTCTAAATTCAGTACTATTATTAACTGTCATATTTAATTAGATGTTGAGGTTTAAATTTAAAATAACACAAATATACTTTTTATAACAAGGTCATATGAAAATAAATAAAATCATTTAAATAATTTATTTCTGAAATTTAAGTAACCACAGATTTTATTTACAACAAATGTTCAAAACAGTTACCATTTTACTGCAAACAATGGCAAAGGAGTTTGGTCAAATTCACTCTGCATCTGCTTAAAATAACGGTGTTAATTCTATTTCTTGTTAAATTTTTAATTCAGTTAAACGCCTTTGCTTCCTTTTGCATAAAATAATAATGTTTTCGAACATTTGTTGTAAATAAAATATACAGAATTATTTTAATTTTTGAAATAAATAAATTATTTAAATGTCATTATTTGATTTCATAGATGACCGTTTTAAAAGAAATATTGGTGTTATTTTAAATTTAAACCCCAATGTCTTACTACATACGAGAAATAATTATAACATAAACTTCGTGGTTTGGATCTTTGCGCGTACGTCACAATCACATGCTGTATGAAGTAAATAAATGGAAGGTCATCTTTACTTTTAAGCAGTGTTTGTATTGGAAAACAAAATTTTTTATATATTCCAATACTGAGATAGAGCGTACCCTAAATTTCACCGGGCACCACTGATTACGTGTCACTGGTCAAAGGTAATTTTCAAGTTATGTGATTCATACAGCTACTAATATAATGTCAAAAATATAATTGCAAAATATTACAAAGTCGCTGACTCAAGTGACAAACAAGCTGGTCAGCGAAGCTGAGAAATATGTTTATAATCGTGTCTTTGTTCCACCAATTATTAACTTATCGGTAAAATGTCTTAGCCTGCCTACGTATCTCTATATTTGCTTATCCTATAAATTTTATAAAATTCTTTGTAAATCACACAGTATACAATCATAGTAGTTTAATAAAATATAATAGCAAAAGTTTGGAAAAAAATTAACATATAAATTCTTGGGGGTAGAAATTGATGCTACTCTAACCTGGAATCACCACATAGACAATGTTTGCAACAAAATCTCTAAGTTATGTTTTACCCTAAGACACTTAAAGGCTTTTGTCAATATTTTTATACTTAAAACCTTCTATTTTGCGCAGATACACTCAATAATTTCATATTGTCTAATATGCTGGGGCTCAGAAACTACAGCTCATCGTGTTTTTATAATGCAGAAGCGGGCAGTAAGAATTCTTGCCAATGTAAACAGTAGAACAACATGTAAACCTTTATTTAAACAATACAATATACTTCCATATATGCATATATATTTATCAAATATTAATAAATGCACAGAAAAACATTAAAAACTATAAAAGATTGGGTGACAATCATCAATATGATACAAGAAACATAAATACTCTTGAAATTCCAAGACATAGAACCTCAAAATTTGAAAAGTGCCCAAAATATAAAGGCATTATATTCTATAACAAATTACCTGATGAATATAAAAACTTGTATGCAAGTAAATTTAAGGTAAAAATAAAAAAACTGCTATTAACACATTGCTTTTATAGTGAGGAAAAGTTCTTGCTGCATGATTTTGTATTATAACAAGCATTTTTGCACTCATACTTTGATACTTTTAATTTGTAATTTTAATTCGTTGTGAATCTGTTATACATATATAAATGATTTTTTTTACCCTTTTTTCTTTTTTTTTTCTCTTTTATAATATATTGTGTAATGTAACGTAATGTATTGCTGATATTGTCTATTTTCAATTGACTTATCCTATAACTATGTAAGTTCTCTGGATCAATAAATTATTATTATTATAAATGCATTGCTGTGGACGCAGGTCATAACTAATTTGATATACACGCAAAGATAAAAACAACAAAGTAAATTATACATTGTTGAATTCGGAAAGTAATTTTCTTTAAAGTAAACTCAATATACAGATTGTGACACTTAAAATAAAAAAATTTCCGGTTAAACTGTAAGCGAAAAATATGTACATGATATGCATTTATAATGAGTGGAATAGGACATGTTTATTCCCGTATTTATATACTGGGAGTTAATTTTTGTATTTCTCAGTTTTTCGGTCATAACTTTTTTTATTTCACATTCAATTGTTTTTTGTGTTCGCAGATGCCGCAGAAAAAAATGCATAAGTATGGATCTGGAAATTTTTTCTTAGATGAAAAATCAAGCTATGAAATTGAGTGAAGCACTTAAAGTGATCATCCTGTACATACGGACGGGGACCATATTTTCGCAAGCGTATAGAATGTCAAATATGGAACATTCTTTACCTTTCGCTCTCCAAATATACAAATTTATCTCCCAATTTCCGGACCCAAAATATACCGGATCGGTTATATACTGCGGTGTTTGTAAAAATACTTGATAGGCTGGAGTGCACATAAATGTTGCAAGTGTAAGCCATAACCAAAATGGTACCCAAAAATATCTGTACTGGAAATTTATCTGCCTTAATTTTCTTGTTAACCATGTGTGGAATACATCGGTGGGTTAACAGCTGACCTGGTGACTCAGACGATAACAGATGACCCTAGTATTCTTGTTACCAAGAAATTTAAAGACTTTTTAAGTAAAAATCCCGATATTGACAAACTGCGTAATATTAACAAGTGCCTAAGTGATGGACGTGCAAGTGACTTAGAACGATATTATGCATATGCAAATATTACGTTTACATCTTTGGATGTAGAATGTTCATTTTCGAAATACACTTTAATATTTACATCCCAATGTAGAAGTTTAGCAGAGGATACTATAGAAGGTTTATTAATGATGAAAGTGTACGCTGAACACAATAAACAACTGTTAATGGACATGATAGAGTAAAGTCTGTAAGTTACACCATATCTCTCAATGACGTCAGTCAATTTATTAAAAGAGCTGGGTTTAATGATGTTACTCTTTATTTATTTGAGATACTTACTGCTCCTCAACAGATTCTATAGTAGGCACACATTCTTCATCACTTTCACTTTTTATGTGAACTTCAACTGCAGGAGAGAGGTGATATAAACTTTGTACGAATGCAGCATTAAAAGAAGGAATTGTGGAGGATTCAGATAATTTCAACCTAAAATAAATAAAAATGTTTGTCTTCAGTCATTCTTTACAATAAATTCAAAGCAAATTATTATTATTTTAAAGTAATTAATGAACTAGCTACTCCAAATACATCGCTATTTTATAAATTTTTCATTAAATGAAAGAATGATTCTTTAGTTAGTTTTTATTGTATTAAGAATTCGTAAAAAAAATCCATGTTTCTAAAAAACTCAAGTATTTGAAAAGAAAAGATATTTTGTTTTCGATATTTTCGTGTATTCAACATTTACTTGAACAAAGACAATTGTCACAAATCAAACTTTTAGGTATACACTGTATATTACATTATCCACTGTCAAAAATTATAAATCACTTATTATTTTTAGGTTGGCATCAAATACCAAAAATTTAAACAAAAACTTATTTGATCTGCAAAACTGTATAGTTACATAGACTTATCTGAGATTATTATTTACATGGTGTTATCTGACAGTATTGTTACTTCTCAAATATTAATTACTATATTACCACACATTTTAATTTTTATTCTTTAATGGAATAAACTTACAAGTCTTTTGTTTATATTTGTTTGTCCCTTTTTTTGCATTAACACAAATACAAAATAAAGTACAGAAGAACACAGAATATTACTTTTTCTTACTTACTTTTTGATGAGTCTTTCGCCTGTCACAACATTTTCCTTTTCACTTTCATTTGTATTAGCACCTTCAAGACCCCTAAAAAAAATAAATATATGTGAATGCCTTAATATTTTCAAAATTACTAATATCATATTAAAATTACAGGGGCATTTCCATTTTATCCGTTTTGCCTAAACTCTATGAATCAGTGATAACGGATGAACTATTTGGAACATGTGTACATTATATTGCCGGAAAACAACATAGACTTTTTAAAGGCTGTTCCACAACTACCAACTTGGTTATTTTCCACAATTTCTTATGCACCTCATCTAAAGCCAGATATCAAATAGATCTACACAGACATACCAAGAGCATTTGACAGTGTCTGTCACAAACTTTTAATCAGAGAACTCGCCGCTCTCGTTATTTCCAAAACATATTTACGTTGGATTCAATCATATTTAGCGTGCCACTCTCAAATAGTGAAGTTACATAGGTTGTGCTACATCATGTAAGGTGCTTGTGTCTTCTGGTGTGCCGCAGGGATCTCATATTGGTCCAATGCTGTTTCTAATATTTATGAACGATGTTGTCTACGTTTTTATGATTTGTAAATCTCTTATATACGGACGACTTAAAATTTGGTGGAATTGTACATACACCTGATGATGCCCTAAAAGTTGAAGCAGATCTTACTAATTTAGTTGATGTGTGGTAGGAAACTTCTAAATTTGAATGTTAATAAATGTAAAATGATAAGTTTTTATAGATGTCTCAACCCTTATTTTCACAGTTATAATATTTGTGGTGTGGCACTCAAATCTTTGTCACTCTTTAATTATCTTGGCATAATCTTTGATAGGGAACTTATTTTTAATGCACATGTTGACAACATTCCTATAAAGGCCTTTAGAACGCTCGGATTTATTAGATGATATACAACTTACATTACCGATATACAAGCATTACAATCTTTATATAATTGCCTAGTGCACAAGTACTCTTGAATACAATAGTATTATTTGGTCACCTATACATCGGTATCAAAAATTACGCCTGAAAAAAGTGCAAATTAAATAGGTTAAAACATGAATCAAATGTTATAAACTTAAATCACCATGTAAGACACCAACTTTGTGGTTTACCTACACTTCAAGTTCGCAGAGAATTAGCTTTGCTATTTTTTCTGTACAATTCTAAACGGTCTTAAAAACTATGAAGAGTTACTACTGCAAATTTCTAAACAAGTCCCTTCAAGAAATACCTGCTCTAGATAGTTATTTTTGAGAGGTCGCATAGAACAAACTACGGTTTTACTGCACTCGTTGATGGTCTTGTCACAAACTATAACAATTATCATTACTATGATATATTTGGGATCAGATTAAATACTCTAAAAACTAATGCTCGATTTCATAATGTTCTCTAGTGTATCATATTTTTTGTAGTGCTATTTGGATCCTTTTATTTTTATACGTTCACACGTTCAATAAATAAAAAAATAAAATAAATTAATTGAAAGTTTGTCTATACGTAACCACGTTTTAATTATAAGTTAAAAGTAGTTATAAGAAATTACCTTAAATTTTAGTCCTAGTTATCAATGAAGTTATGAGATTAACATTAATATTTATGAAAACACTCTTACAACACCAACAAACCAACTTGGACATTTTTGTTTAAATTCATTTCCTTGATATATATATTCAATTCAGTTCAATTCAATGAAAACATTGTTTCAATCTTAACAAACACAATTGCTGGCGTAGCAGGTATATCCTAGGGAGTCACGGGTAAAAATACAATGGGAATCACGGGTAAAAATACAATAAAATTAAGTTGTATTGCTTTTTTATGCAACAAAATACAAATAAAAGCCAATTTTTAAGTTTTTACAAATGTACCATTTGAGACCACAGAGATGCTCATATACCTGGGTGTATGTATATTTTTTTTGTATAACTAATGTGTTTCTGGTTGGAGTCCACAACACTTCTAAAATTTTTAATGTAATTAAAAAATGTGAAATTTGTACAACTAATTTAGAGAAAAAATGTCATGAACAATTGTTTTTCGTAATCATAAAACCGATTTAAATTAAGAATTACGTTAGAAAAATCAGATGTCATGCTGAAATGCTTGTAGGAGAAACTTCTCTATTTTTCATTTTATTTTTATGTTTTATGATTACAAACAAGAATTGTTCATGACATTTTTCTCAAAAAAGAAAAATATTGCGTCGACCTAATTCGCAAATCAAGTTAAGTCCATTTTTGGTCAAATTGATATTTTTGCACCATCTGGTAGTAATTTCACATAACTCCAAAAACATGCCAGGATATATTAAACAAAGAAAAGGAGTTCTGACGCCAACACGCAATTCACCTGTGAAATATGGTGCTGAAATAAGGATGTCACAATAGTTGTGTTACTAAAACATTTACAAATATTACAAACAGTTAAAATTGTGCTAAATTAAAGGATGTAAGTGTAAACAATTATATTTTTAAAATTGTTTTTGGTATCTCCTGTAAAATCACGTTTTCGGTTTCGGTTTTGTTATTTGCGAATTAAGCCGACGATTGATATTTTACTCTTGAACAAATTTCACATTTCTTAAGACCTGTACAATTTTTCGAACATTTGAATTTTGAAAATAAGCAAAACTTTTTATATCTTTTTTTCAAAAAATTTAAAATTAAAAAATTTCTAAGTATTGTGAACTCCAATTGAGAACACACTGTAACTCAATATAACATATTTCTTTATGTCAGTAAGAGATTTCTTTGTTTTACAAACCACTGTTAATGTCTGCTTGTTATTACATACTATTATTTCAAATTTACTGTTTTTGTTTAGCTAAATGTTGTGAGATAGTAAAATGATATTTGAAATTAGTCAAAAATCACATTTTAATAATAAAGATGTTATAAAAAAATTTTTTCATCACGTTATTTTAAAGGCGAATATTTTAGCAAGGGCGAGTTGTAGGAGAATATTTTATATGAACTCATGGGGTTATTTTCACCAGTGGAGGATTTAGGGGGACGATCCACCTAAGGCTTTACTTTGTTCAATCTTAATAAATTAGGAAATATAATACATGGTTTGTCAATTCACCACAAATGAAAATTTAATTTTAATATCTAACAAATTGAAAATTGCGGCTCAAAATGGTAGTCAGGCCAGGATTTTGTTTTGGGAAGCCTACAACTTAGCCACACCATAGAAAGAAGGGGAAAAAAAATGTTTTCCCAAGCATTTTAACTCTGTATCAACGTCGCGTCAATGCTGGATACATCTTGACAATGATTATCAGACTGGCTTTTGTATCAAATCAGTGGATTAAAAAAGGGGCACTACGTCAGCATACGAATGACAGTGATGCGACTAACGACGTCGTTTTAACGTTGCGCAGAAAACCAACTTATGCACCAGAAATTAACGGAAGTTTTAAAGTGGGTATGCTTTTCTTGCTAAATATATTACTGTTAGATGTTTGAACCATTTGTGTTTACTGGAATTAACTAGTTGCTCCCCCTAAACTTAGAGAGATAGAAATAGAGCTTCACCTTATTCTGTATTTTATTGTGACGTTTTCAGTAGACTTTAAGAACTTTGTGGTACCAATAATTTACAACGCGGACCAGTTTATGGTAAAATATGAACTTGTAACTACTTAAGTACGTACTTTTTTCTTGGATACACTGAGTAATTTAACGGTAAACACACAATGTAATAATTACTTAGTAGTTTTAAACTTAAACTCGTATTGACCAAAATTCCCTAAATTCGCATTTTTTTTTCACTTGATTTGTTAATATTACAATGGAGGAGTTGTGTAAAGCAACCTCGGCATCTTTATGCATGAATCCTTCTAAAACATGTACTCTATATAACTGGTTAGTTGTAAAGTGGTTGAATATTTGAATGGCGGGTCTCTCTCCATTGATACTGAGAAGGGAACGTGACAAAGAAAATCATGAGAATAATAGAATAAAACAACAAACATGTATAGGTTATGTTGTTTGTTTTAGTTCTTCCTCTTTCTCTACCGTCTTTATCTTGCACGCATCACACCACGATGTGTCGTTCATAAAACGTTAAAGAATTACTCTAATCTATACGCTGATAATTCAGCCTCATGACGTTTTCGCAACATCAATAATAAACTGAAGACACCAATGTTCAGAGTCCATTTATTGTAGTCGGCCAAATCTTGTTAAAACGTATCTGTTTTACTTCGCAACAACTGATAAGCGAAGTTGTCTACTGGGCCAAAGGTTGTGGGTAACATGATGATGATTTTCTAAATCTAATAAAACGTTAATTTCTGTGCAAATTTGCTACTTGGGTCACTACTATCTCCTCTAAATTCGCCACAGTTGACCCCCTAGCCAAATCCTAAATCCGCCACTGATTTTCACATGTTCTATATGACTCTCAGAGATTGCCCGCCCATCTTCACCGGGACACCCTCTGTAACAAAAACTTCACAATTTTAGAAATTTATTGGAAAAAACCTCAAATATTTCAATTTTACAAATTTCATGAAATTTTACACTGGTTTTGCTGATGATATAAGATAGTAACCTTTAAATACTACAATACAATAATTACATTAAAAAAAAATAGTAATAAAAATAAGAATCAAAACTAGAAATATTAAGATTTAATTGATTTTCTGTTACTATTTCCTTCAAAGTTGACAACTTTCAAGCTACCATTAACTTTATAATCAGAAATAACAATAAACTGATTAAAAGAGGTTCTTTTGCAGTGGCATTTGCCTTTTTTATAAATCTTACGTGTAATATTAAATGTAGTTGGTGTTAACACTATGAGCTGACCTTCAACATCCTTTTTCTGGAAAGAGATGAGTGGGATCGGAATAAAACCGACCTACTGAGGGCAGACAGTTGCTGGTTTACAGACGGCTCCAAAACTCCTGAGGGAACAGGACCGAAGTACATAGCTACAGACCAAGGGTGCGGATATCTTCAAGCCTAATGCAACTATTTTTCAGGCCAAGGTTCATGCCATTGAACTGTGTGTACGAAGGCTGGAATATATGCATTTTACACACAGATCAATTAAAATTTTTTCAGATAGCCAAGCGGCTATAAAAGCTCTTGGCTCCTATCACTGTAGCTCCAAAATGGTATGTAACTGTCAGAAGGCTTTAAATCATTTGAGCAAAAACAACAAAGTGACTCTGGTCTGGATACCCGGCCACTCTGGTATAGAAGGTAATGAAATAGCCGACTCCTTGGCCAGAGAAGGAGCAGGATCACGAATCATCGGACCACAACCGATACTTGGCATATCTTCAAGTACTGCTAAGTCTCAACCTGGGTTGAAAAGAAAACTCTCCAGTATTGGCAAGAGTTACCAGGATTAGTTCATTCGAAGGCGTTTATAAAAAGCCCTTTGAAATCATGAACTAAGAAACTTTTAGAGTTAAACAGGGTAAACCTGAAAACCCTAACAGGCCTATATACCGGGCACTGCCGACTAAACTATCATTTGCATTAACTTGGCCTAGCGAAAAACGCCGAGTGCCGTCTGTGCTTGGAGGATGATGAGAAGGCAGACCACGTCTTATACACCTGTCCTGCTGTGGCGAGGATCCGATTCTCAATAATTGGCAACTGCTGCCAGAGGATCTGGACACATTCTCACCCTATAAAGTTATCGGTTTCATTAAGAGACTGAACTTATTGGGTGAAATATAATTAGGAGTGAGCCACAATAGGCCTGCTAATGGCCGCAGTGGATGGTCCACAATGACCCACTCACAATAACCTATCCTAACTTAACCTATGGTGTTAACTGATAACCAGCTCTGTGGAGTAGTTGGCTAGAGTGCATAATGGCAAGTGTGATTAGATAACCTTTCTATTGTATTTGCGGGTTCAAAACCCACCACTGTCAAATCCTTTGTCTATAAATGATGTTTCTAAATAGTATCGATGTAGTACTAATTAAGTTAGAGGTCACTGCAAAGTTTACTGAATGTGTGGGATCTTATGTTGACATGTATAATAGATTTTACAAACCTAACAAGCAAGTTGGGTTTTTCAAGTAACCTAGACTCCGATTTAGAACTACTAGGTACTGACGGTATAGCATCCTTTCTTAAATATTTAATACCACTAGGCTTTTCTATAAAATCGTTCGAAGAAAAATGATCAGAACATAGTGTACAATGTTTTGCCACAAACTTTATATCTATTCCTATTGTTCGACACCATATTACTTTCTGTCTGAAATCGGTTGGAAATCTAAAAAAAAAAAGAACTTTCTAAATACTTTTATGTACCCCTAGAATATTAACACACCTATGAAAAGAGCAACCTGTTCCTTTCACAAATTTCTTCCTGCACAATACACACCTCTTAGGCATTTCAGTAAGTATAATATTTTGAAGAGTAGGTACTTAAAAGCAAAGAAAATGCAAAACTTATTTTAGTAACTGACCCCCAGTATTATCAACATTTTAAAGGAACCTTTGGCTTAAAGGGAGTTTAAGTGACAAGAAAATGTATTATCAGCAATTCTAGCAAAATATAAATTATATACAAATGCCATTAAATTTTCCATTTAAATTATAGAATGCTATCTGATATTTATATTTTGTATGTTTTTTGGTCACTAAAACTCTCTTTTAAGTTAAAGGAGGGGGGGAGGGGAATCAAACAGTGATTATCACAAAAAAAATTAAACAAAAATAAGTTTGATTTCATAGGCATACAGTGTCATTAATATTCTGAATTAATAATTCCATAAAGAACAAAATCTTGGGTCATTTAAGACCAGACCCTGCCATATATTATCTAACTGAATATGTGATTAGCAATTTAAAGTTTTGTGATTGAAGTGTGTACTGACGTTAATATTAATTAGGGGTCAAATTTAAGATAATAATCAAATAAAACATGTTCGTATAAAAATGCTTGCTTCCAACATTTAAAAATATTTTTGGAGAAATAGGTATAAGCTGATTTAACATTAATTCAAAACTGTAAAAAAAAACCAGTAGATGGACCTGAACATTCTTTAAATAGAAAATGAATCTATAAACGCACAAATATTTTCTGTATTCGGCGCCTATGGATTATGTTTACTTACCTATGGTAAGAACGATTGGACCCTGGTGCGGGATATTTTTTACAGTAAACACAACACCTCACCATTATCACATCACTTACAAGCAGTTAATAAATTCAAAGATTAACCAAACTTCTCCCAAAATAAGACGAATTCACTTCCATACAATTATTTATTACAGAAATGCACGAATTTCTCAGAAATGGCATGTCATTTTAGGCATGTTTTTGCACCTAACACGCAACAAGCGACTACAGCGGTGCCATTGAACGAATAAGTCATGACGTCACGACCGATGTTATACAACATCCCGGGGTACGTCACGCGTAAACACAGTTGTTCTATGGTAAATACCCTTACAGCGGTATCGCACGACCTCGGGAGACCGCCAGAAAATTTGTACGGGAACATGGTGGGATCACTGAGGTCTCACCTCAATGGCGGAGATATGATGGAGAAATGACAAAAATTGACAAGATTGGTTTATATGTTATGGTTTTTGATGTGCTCGATGAAAAGTTTTAATTATTTTAAAACATGTCTGCCAAACATAGAACATCGGACGAAACCATTTTTGCAATGGATTAAATGGTGACGTCACGTTTTAAGGCATTTAAAAACATTGCAGTAGTGATGGGCGATTCGAATCTTTTTAAGGATTCGTACCATTCGAATCCGTTTACAAAAAGATTCGTACCAAATGATTCGTATCATTTGGATTCGAATCGAAGATTTCTGTACACTGTATACGACTATATGAATACGTACTGAGCGTGCGTACTAGGGAGCGCGCTGCCGCTTATGACCTTTATGTAATTAAATAGGTATTATAAATACTAGTATCACGTGCGCCGTATTTGAATTAACAGCGCGCCAGAGTGTTTTTAACTGCCGCATACGAGTGTACTCTGTGTTATAAGTATCGAGTTGACATGTGCGGCGGACACGGTATTTGCTGTTAATGCTATGTGCCATCGAGTTACGTCAGGTACTGCTCGATACGAATCTTTTTAAAATTGATGATCCGTACCATACGAATCATCGAATTGATTCGTATTATTTATACGAATCATACGGATTCGACACACCACTACATTGCAGTAAGACGCGAGATCTCAAAAGTATACCTTCCATAAAACATTCATAGATAAAAAAAAACACCCGACGAGTGTAGACGGTTATGCATGTACGAACGACATTAGACTAGTGGCGGTTGGTGGATTAATACCATGACTTTAGAATTAACTAAACAATTCCCTATTCATACAAAGGAACTGTTTGGTTCTGTCGCAACTTGAGTTACCCTACTATTAAAAATGGATGAAGCTAGCTCTTTGTTTATTAGGAACTCAATACCAGTGGCATGTATGTTAGAGAGGGTGATAAATTAGAATTTCTGTCTAATTTATACATACTGATTTTTCTCCTAATTTGGCTTTAAAATAATATCAACGACATTGTTTGTTTCGACAAATAAATGTTACTGCATAACTACACAGAAAAAAAGAAGTAATAGGGTAACAATAATCTTTATTTTGTCAGTAAGAATATGCATAAATATCTTATATAATGCTAATTATATTTGCGTCTCGTCCTCAAGATCACAAATGTAGTACCTCTACTTTCCGTCAGATGTCATCACAAAAAGATTGACAGGTTTATAGGCAAATTTCAGAATAAAAAAAAAATGCTCTATACGAGAATTTGCTTAGTTAGTTGGGACTCTTTTGTCAGCCTGCCTGGCTGTCTGTCAAATATGGTTGGGTCTATACTAAAAAATTAGAACGTACTAAGTATTTGGCCCTTAAAAGATCCCGTGGGGATTATAAGATTATGTTTATTCTAGAATATATTCTAGGAGATTTGAGATGGTGGCGCGAAAATGTAAAGTTTTCCCGAAATCCCATTCATAGAGAACCCTTTCAGATAGAAATTTTCTCAGATGCCTCAACAACTGGGTGGGGAGGAATCTATAAAGGTAAACGAGTTTCGGGACAATGATTTGAACAGGAACAGGGTTACCACATTAATTACTTAGAGCTCTTGTCTGGTTTTTTCACACTAAAGTGCTTTGCTTCAGATAAATCGAATATTAACATATTGCGAATACCAGTATTAGATGATGTCAATCCAAAGAAAGAAATGACCATATAAAATATACATAAGGGATGGTTTCATGCTAGAGTGCTAGAGGCTATTAGGGACAGGGATAGAAAACATAAAGAGTTTAAAACAAACAATAATGAAAGTAACTGAAAGAATGTGGAAGTCGCTAAAATCCATAATTTCAAGTAAATACGATGATCCATTTACAGAAATTCAAATTGAAAATCAAATATATTAAAACCCGAGCGTAATGTCGGAAAAATTTAATGAATACTATGTACGTATCCAGCATAACGGATATAGTAGGCAGTATACCAGATAACGATCAAAGAGCTTTGAATTTACCAAATTGGACAAAAATGGAATTAAGAAATATTGTTTTTGAGGTAACCAATAAGGCTAGTCCAGGTGAAATCGATATGTCTTTCTACAGGGATCATTTTGACATTCGATCAGACCCAATGCTAAACATAATTAATAGCTCATTGGAAAGAGGTAAAATGCCTGGTTTCCTAAAAGTGTCAAGAATAATACCGGTAAGAAAAGTACCTAAAACTATTAAAGCTGAAGAATGTAGACCTATTAATATGTTACCAGCCTTTGAAAAAATGTTGGAAAAAACAGTATACTAACAATTTTTAGATTTTATTTTAGAAAAACAGATATTGAGTAAATTCCAGTCTGGCTTTTAGAGAAGGTTTTAATTGTGAGGGCGGTACAGTATGTTATTAATGAATGGAAAGAAACGAAAGACCGGAGTAATATTTTTAGATTTGAAAAGAGCGTTTGAGACGATAGATAGAAGCTTGTTATTAGATAAACTCAGTAAATACGGCATCAGTGGAGTGGAATGAAAATAGTTTGAGTGTTACTTAAATAATAAGGGGCAAAAAGTAAAGTGTGAAAATGTAGTGTCGAAAGAACGAAATATAGGTATAGGAGTTTCTCAAGGAAGTATACTAGGGCATCTGCTATTTATAATATATATTATTGATATGGCAAAAATATGTATGTACTCTAAATATCATTTTTTTCGCTGACGACACCATAATTTATATTGACGGCGACAATCCAATAGAACTAGTAAGAAAATTGAATCATGATTTAGAACAGGCGTCTAAATGGCTTGAAAAAAATAAATTGAAGCTGAACATTACAAAAACTAAAAGTATGATCATAAGCAATCAACAGAGAGTCAACTATTTTAAAAATAATAATCTGTCGTTCAAGCTTCAATCAGTAAATTTAACATTGGTATCGGAAATCAAATATCTAGGAATTGTCGTGGATTGTAATTTAAACTTTAAATGCCACGTAAACTATATATTATGTAAAAAAAATATCAAAAAAGATCGGGGTACTTAAGCGAGTTAGTTAGTATCTATCCGTAACTACAAGAAACAGTTTATAACTCATCATTTTACCACATTTTAATTACTGTAGCACAATATTATATATGGCTAACCAAACGGATTTGGAACGGTTACAGAAATTACAAAACAGAGCTATGAGAATTATCTTAAAGTGCAGTATATACACTAGAAACAAGGATATGTTAAATGCGTTAAATTGGCTGAACATAAGGGAGTATATCAGATATAATGTCCTAGGATATTTATACATAAAATCAACAAAGAAACTGTCCCTGATTACTTAAAAAAACGTCCTGACAAAATTACGTACAGTACACGAATATAACACCCGCGAGAAAGAAAATTATGTAGTACGAGCTAATAAGACAACCACGCAATCTTCTGTATTCTATAAAGGAATAGTTGAATATAACAATTTGAATGTTGAATTACGCAGTACAAATCTAATCACTTTTAGGGGACTACTAAAAGAAAATATGATGAAGGATAACCATTAAATAAAAAATGAAGATTGGTTAATTAAAATTGAAACTAAATGACTTTAATTTTAATAAAAATTTGTTATAATTATTGCATTGTATTATAAAATTGTATTGTGTTGTAAAAATTGTAATGTATTATTCTATTTTATTCTAATATATGCAATGTATTGTAAATAATGTAATGTATGTAATGCATTGTTTTATATAGCCTAGGGCTAAATAAACGTATTACTACCACTTCTACTACCATTTTCTACATTAATAGAATGGGGGGCATTCGTTTCCTATATCTTATTCATTAGCTAGAGACATATGGCAGTGGTGTGTCTCGTAATATATGGCTATTCCCATCATATATTAAATCAACGGACAATGTTGAAGCAGACCTTAAGTCCAGGAAGGTCACTCCAGAAATTGAGTACGAGTTGAATCAAGATGCTTTTAGGCAGATTGTTGAATATTTCGGATATCCACACATCGACCTATTTGCCTCGCGAATAAATACCAAGTGTGAAAAATTTGTATCCTGGCATTAGGATCCTGAATGCCTTGCCGTGGATGCTTTCACGATTGAGTTGCAGAAATCGATTTTTATACATTGCCACCCTTCTCAACAGTCTCGCCTATGTTACAGAAAGTTATGGCAGATAGGGCCCAGGGCATTGTTGTTGCACCACTATGGGAATCTCAACCTTGGTTCCCTATCTTCAAACGTTTACTTATCTCCACACCTCTCATTTTACATACAAAGAGTAATCTACTTTTATCTGTTGGTAGGATACCACACCCAATGTGGTGAATGCTTACCCTGGTAGCAGTTGTATCCGGCAAGCATTTGAGCTAAAAGGACTTCCGACAGTTGATATTATAGTTTCGTCAATTTCATCGTCCACTCTTAAGCAGTATGATCATGGGTTAAGGCTATGGTGGCAATTTTGCTTAGATGCCAGTGTTGATGTCTTTGATAACCCAGTAACAAACGCTCTAGATTTCTTGTCACGGACCTTCCAACAAGGGGCTTCTTATGGCACTCTCAATACAATAAGGTCATCTTTATCCCTCATCTTACCTCCAAATATAGCAAATGATTATAGGATCAAGCGGTTTTTAAGGGAGTTCAAAACCTATGACCTCAGAGCCCTAAATATAATTATACTTGGGACCTAGCGATCATCCCTAAATATCTTGGCCATAGACATATATGTCTATGATCTTGGCCAATTGTATCCCAACGAAAGACTTTTTTTGAGATTTCATCACAGAAGTTGGTTACACTTCTAGCTCTGATAACCGCACATAGGGTACAGACTCTTACCTTAATCAGGATTGACAATATTCGTACTACCTTAGAAGGTATCGATATCATGATATCTGATAGAATCAAGACATCTAATGTAAATCGCTCACAACCTATTTTGTGTTTGCCTAAATTTAAAGATAACCCAAGACTGTGTGTTGTGAGGGTGTTAGAGTCTTATTTAGCGAAAACTGCAGAGCTTAGAGGTCCTGGATGCAGGAATTTATTTATTACATATAAAAAGCCATATCACAGGGCTTCAGCCTAAACGTTGAGCAGGTGGATAAAAAAACACTTGCAAAAGGAGGGATAGACACTAACATGTTCACAGCACACAGCACCCCGCAAGCTGCCACTTCCACAGCAAAACGCAAAGAGGTGAGCATTGATACCATTCGCAATACAGCGGCGTGGTCCAAGGCCTCAGAACTTTTTGCTAAGTTCTATAATAAATTTCTTTGCGACAAGAACGTCTTCGCTGACACGATCCTAAATTTATAATGTTTAAGCAACGAGGTTTTTACATACAATTCTCGAGACCATGTAGTTCAATAAACTTAATTTGTCTTCAGGGCCATATTAGCCATTAGGCACAGTTAGGCACGTGCCTAACGGCGCCAATGCTAAAGGGCGCCGTTCGCCGTTGATGTTCTTTCTGTTTTTCTTTTACCGCCTGTCAAGCCACTGAAGTAACCCCCTTGAAAATCTCTAGCATTCTTGTCACTATTTAGGTATAAACCATAATTTATTGACCTTCTTGTAAAACATGTGCACTGCCTTGAACAAGTGTTTTTTTCGGTATTTTTATTGGTTGTGACCCAAGTCAATGTTACGGATTTGCTACAAGTGCACGACAGAAAAGTTAAAAATTAAGTTAACTCGAACGAAAATTGAAGCGCACCGACGGACGTCCTCAGTGTAAATCTTAACGTTCGGTAATCGGTTTAATCGTATAACAATTCCCACAAAAGCGGAGAGGTGTGTAATAACTTACTGTGTTACTTTTAAGTTTTCTGACGATCTGACTTTCTCGAATTTGCTGTTATCATTTTTATTTTTTATATACTTAAAGTGGTTTTGGTGTTAGTTTGTGTTGAAAAATAATTGTTTTTCTCTGAAAGAGGTGAGTTCAATTTATTTTTGGTTCATTACATAATGGAAATTTTATGATGTTACTTGAGGTAATTTCCGAATTTGATCCGTTTTTGGCACAAAAAATTTAAAAATACGGAAATCCTGATAAAGGTAAGGTATCTTACCTGTCTTCAACCGTGTGTAATGAGTTCATTCAAATTATGTCTAAAACAGTTCTAAGTGAAATTGTTCGTGAGATGAAGTCACAGAAATACTTTTTCTCTAATCATTGACTCAACGCCGGACATGGCCCACATCGATCAGTTATCTTTAGTTGTGCGATATGTTCTTAAAAATGGGAACCCCGTTGAAAGATTTTTAATGTTTTTACCCAATGTGGGTCACAAATCATCACTGACCAGCTGAAGGAATTGAAAATAAATATACAGGACTGCCACGGTCAGTCTTACGATAACGCGTCAAACATGTCCGGTATATATTCAGGGCTACAAGCTAGAATCAAGGAAGTTAACGCAAACATTCTTTATGTACCTTGCGCCAGACAGTCACTCAACTTATTTGGGACCACTAGTGCTGAAAGCTGCCTTGAAGCTGTTTCGTTTTTTGGGTTGCTACGGGAAATTTACAACTTCTACTCTGTCTCTACCGGCAAGTGGGAAGTTTTAACGAAGTTTCAAGCCCAGCCTGGTAATAGTGATGATAGAACAATAACGCTCAAAAGTTTATCTGTTACGCGATGGTCTTCTCGTGGTGATGCATGCATTGCGCTAAAGAAAAATTGGTCTGCTGTGATTAATGCATTTTTTTGAAATCGAGAACGACACAAATCAGAAGACAGCGACTAGAGTTGAGGCGACTACATTAAAGACAAAGTTACAATGTCTTGAAACAGCAATATTATTGGAGGTTTGGGGAACGTTTTAAAAAGAGTAAATAATGTCAGTATGCATTTACAGAAAGTAGAATTAGATTTAGCTGAGGCAGTTAATCTCTTAAAATCGTTCGCCTCATTTTTCCTAGAAATTCGTAAATATTTTGATGGATATGAAAGAAAAGGGATGGAATTATGTGGCCTAACCTCTTATAAAATAAAAATGAAACAAATACGGAAACTTAAAACAGACGAAATTCGAGACAACGAAGAAATATATTTCAACGGACGTGACAAATTTCGTATTCACACGTTTTATGCCATCATAGATAAGCTTACTGCAGAAATGGACCGTCGGTGTCAAGCTTACAGAGGCACTTTAGAAAAATTTGATGTACTATTTCACTTAAACCATGTAAATGTTACAGAATTGAAAGAAAAGGGGCTAACAATTAGCAAAGCATTTTGCCATGACATCGAAAATGACATAATAGAAGAGCTAGTTCATCTTCAGTGTCATTTAAAAAAGTTTAAACCTTGGTAGGGTTGCAATTCCAGAAAACCCAAGGAATTTATTAAAATGGCTCAAGGAGAAGGAATTACAAGACATTTACCCGAACGTCCGAATTTTACTTAGAATATTTAACACTCTTCCGATTTCGAACACCTCTGCCGAACAATCATTTTCAGTCCTGAAACGCATTAAAAATCTTTATAGAACAAGTATGATTCAAGAACGCGTTAGTGGGCTTGCTCTTCTCTGCATAGAGGGAGAATTTACGAGAAGAATTTCTTTCGAGGAGACAATTAAGTCATTTGCCTTTGCAAAATCCAGAAAAAAAACATTTTTAAAATTATAATCGTTCTTTTAAGTTTGTTATTTTACATTTGGAAATTACTTTTGTTTGTTTTGACTACCTATCTAAATATACGTCTGTATTAAAGTTTAATTTCTTGTTGTTTTACTTTTTAAAACTTCATTGAAGGAGGGGCGCTAGTTGAGTATTGTGCCTAACAGCGCCAACAATGGTTAATCCGGCCCTGTTTGTCTTATATAACAACAATGTTCTAGACCAAGTTTATTTGTAAGGAATATCTCTTAATATTTTGTTTACAATAGAGATGTTGTTCAGTAATGTCGCAACTTCTTTAAACATCTACATTTGTGATCTTGAGGACGAGACGCAAATATAATTAGATGATCAAACGGACTTACCAAAGAGAAGTTCAATCCTAATTATATGAAGCGTCTCGTCCGATATGATCACACCCTCCCATAATAGCAAACTTATGTCCCAACCCAAGATCATCAAGTTGCGACAGTTTTAAGATTAGCTTTGAAGGTAAGTGAAGTTAGCTCCGGAAACCATGGAGCGCCTGGCAGAGATCAAGCGTATATAGGGTTTTAAGCTTTAAAATTGTGGCGACATCTGACGGAAAGTAGATGTACTACATTTGTGATCATCTCGGACGAGACGCTTCATATAATTAGGATCGAACTTCACTTTGGTAAGTTCGTTTGATCATCTGATTAATAAAGTTTATTACAACTTCAAACAAGAAACAACATTTTTCTTTATAGTAGGTAAATGTATTTGTTAAACAGTGTATGAAAATCAAATGCGTACACATATGTGTAAAATTTATATTAAAATAATGGACCGGAGCTAGAAAGTTACTAAACAAATTTTCTGAAGTAAATGGATCGCCGAAACTAATAAAACGTCAACAATGTATTCGATTTAGAAACCCAGTTCGTCAGTATAAATACTGCCTACCTTTTTTATGACAAAATGGTAACTTACCAAACTTGTGTATTTTGCTTAGACGAACTTGGTAATTCAGGCACTGCTTTGTCCTTAAGATAAACACGGCCACTGGGTGTAGCAGAGAAATCGTACGATGTAAAGTGATCTGAGCACACAACACTATCTTTAGGAATAATTTGCTTTCCTAAGTATCTCAAAATACGTGAAAGCCATATGCGTCGGCGTTCAGTATTCGCAGGAAACCTAAAAACAAATAATGTTATACTTTGAATAAAATGTTAAGTCCCTTTGCAATTCGAGTTGGTATTTATTTAACCATATTACACAATTTTTGAATTAAAAAGAAACTGTTTTCTACATTTTAAATATTATTGCACTGAACATCTTTAATTTCAGATTTCGCTTTCATCTATGATTTTTCTGTTACGCCTATGGTAATCTCACATACCTGTGGAAAGATCGATTAACTCCACTTTTATATTGAGATCTGCATACAACACAGTATTTTACCATTGTTTACTCACAAAAACATAAAATCCTCCTTTCAAAAACTAATAATCACAGTAAACACAACGTTAAACTGAAACAACACACAAATAAATAATGGTGACCGACAGTTGTAAACAGAATACATCAAAAAAGGACTGCGCGCGCAACTTATCACATTTCTTGCTAATAGCAGGCTGCGTATGAGATATTTACATTTAATATCAAACAAACCAAGACAATGCTCTGTCTATCCGTTCGGAAGTCATTAGTAATACCATATCTCAATATTGGAACATGCGGAACCCAAGCAATATTAAAATGCATGACATTTATTTTATAATATATACTTTATTTTAAACTTAGGTGCACCATAAAAAACATCGGCTTCTTTGATCCCTTTACCGCCTTCAAAGAAGCCGAAATTTTTTATGTTGCAAATAAGTTTGAAATAAACTATACATATTAGCCACTCCTATATTCAAATTGGCAGCGTCCAATTTGTCTTCAACCAATAGATGGCAACAGAAATTACTGTGATAATTTTGTCCGTCTTATTTATTAATTACATATATTGCCATCTCTCTTATTCTTCTAAGGATTCAAGAGAGCTTGAATTGGATCGAATCCAGAACTGGTGTAGTTTATCAGTTTCATAATATGGAAACAATATTTTAAACCAACACGTTAGAAATAAGTAATTACTATAAAAAATGCACATCTAGTTTTACTGATCTATCAGTTTTAGGAATAAATTATTGATATTGATTTTAGATTGCTATTTCCTAGCTTCTCATTGGTCTAAATGCAAGGAAAGTTCGCACTAGAGCTAGCTCTCTGCGGCCTATGGTCGACTGGCCGGGTTTAGAATCAGTATTAATTTTGTTTTTGGAAGCGAAATATGGCTCATATCAGTTGAAGTAACTATGCTAGATGGGCAGCTTGCTTGCGTTGAACATGTTAAAGAAGAAAATATATTATATATGCGACTTAATCTTTCACAGTAATACGTCATATCTTAGTATTGGAGCATGAAACGCAAGTGCTACTTTATGTTAAAGCATAAATATAAAATTAAACGAAAAAAGTTTTGCAGAGAAAAAATTGCACTGAAATTTACAAGTTGCAAAAATTGTGATTCTCGATATCTATGCCCTATTACGAGTTATAAGGACTTTTTGGTTTTGTCAGTTTATGCTTTACATATTTAACATATATTTGATTTCATAAAGAATTTTTATCAAAACCTTTTTTTTGTTTGTGAATTTCCCGGGAGATCGGTCTGCGAGATGGCACACCTGAGATGACCTTTTAAATGGCAAAGAAGTAGACTTTCTACACAAGACATAAATGTAAAATCTGAAAAATTTCGGTCCTTCTCACAATATAGATTTTTAATGAGATTAACTCAGGAACATTTACTTTTGTGATCGCTAGTTAAAACTATCTGATGTGGCCAGCACATAACTTTCTTATACGGCAGTATATATCATTATATTTAATTCTTCACTTACCTCAATTAAATTTTAATAGCGTAAATTGAAATGTTTCACTAAAATTTTTAAATAATTAATTATCAGCATCATTTGATACAGTCAATAATAGTTCACGTCATATATTTTAATATCTTTTTATTGACATTTTCGTAACTAAATTAGAAATGTCAAACTGTTAAATTTATCCTAACCCCATTTTATGAAGTCAAATGTGTACATCAGCTTTATTTAAGTAGTTGGAAAATATATTTTATTCGCTTGATATAGTAGACATGATTTATAATCTTTCAACAAGAATATATTTTTTTAAAGACAAATACAAAAAAGTTTAGGTCCCGTGGACTTCCTTTCAGATGACCATTTTGTCTCATCACCGAATTTATCATTGTCTTTGGGATTTAGAACATGTATACCAAATTTGAAAGCTTTATCTCAAAAACTGTGGCTGCTATCGCGATACTACAGACGTGCCAACAGATTTTTTTCCACAAAGATGTTTTTTTCATTATAATTTGTCGAGATTCGTCCTGAAATGCAATACAACTTTTTTTCCCGAAATTGTACCCTTTTTCTTCTTTCATTCATTATGTCTCTTCTCGTGGTACCACATTCACCAAATTTAATGTGTCACCTAAAATGTTGTTGAAAATCCTTAACTGCCAAATTTGGAAAGTCTCCCATTAGTACTTTTTGAGTTATCGCGGATACACACATACACACACACACACACATCCACACACACGCACCGACAGACATCAATCGGAAAATATAATGTATTCAGGAGGGTTTAAAACGTATATGCTGTTATAATATGGCAGCCGGGATACAGTGACTATGCTGAAAGCTTGGAAAATGTACAAAGGCGTTTCTTGAAATACCTTTCTTTTAAATTAGATGGTCAATACCCACCTGTTGGAATACCTCAAAATCCCTTACTTAATAGATTTTCAGTATTAACTCTGCATGATAGCAGAAAAACACAGGCCTTAATTTTTCTAAATAAATTAATAAATAATAAAATTGATTGTCCACAACTCTTGGAACAACTTAGTTTTCGTGTGCCTAGAGTTGAAACTCGTGTTGGCAGTACTTTTTATCTCGCCATACCACGAACTAAGTTATTGAAATTTTCCCCCCTACATTTTATGTGTGAAAACTGTAACAATCTGCAAGATAGAATCGACATATTTAATTGTTCTTATAGTTGTTTAAAAAAGGTGTATGTGTCTAACTGAGTTTAATTTCTGTTCTCATTTTTGTGTCATATTTGAATTGTTAAATTTTGTTTTTCTTTTTCTTTGTTACTTTTAGTTATTAGTGTATTATATATTGTGTATAATTACTGTTGTATTTTCCCATCCTGTAATTGGTTTAAGTACTGTTGGATGGTGTATGCTAAATAAATAAATAAATAAATAAATAAATAAATAAATAAATAAATAAAAATATATCAATCAAAATATCGAGGTCGAAAAAAAATCACGATTACTATACTTCCTTATATTAGGTATAAGAAAGTAAGTTAGTGTTACATTCACCAATACTTTCAGCCCTCTTCGTATTAACTTTGGATGTTACCGAACTCGCCGAAATAACCACAAGGTAAGATAATTGTGTCATATTTGCATTAACATATTTACTCAGTGTGGTTGCATTATTGCAACTATTGCTTTGCGTTCTATTCATTACCGCACAGCAGATATCCCTGCTGCCTGCACGCAGAAATGCAACCTTCCTACAGCAAAAGATATCAGCATGCGTGACGTTGTGTCTTTTTTGTTAATTATATTATTTATATTAAAATAAAGTAGTTATTCTAATTTCTGACCACAGACTTATATACATATTTCTAACAGCTGTTTTTTCACTATGAATAATATACATAATACAATAATGTTTAAAATGTATATATTTTTCTTGGGGTTTCATAGATAGGGTTATGTTAGAATAATGAAATTACAAATAACAGAGACCAGAATTACTGACGAATAAAAAACACGCCCAACGAATTTAACCGGGACCGATTCAAATTTACACTGAGGAGCGTGTGGCTATGTAAATCGGTATTAGGAGTATTTCATCAATTATCATTCAATCGGAGACTTTAATATTCTTGTGAAGCTAAAAACACACCGAAAACTGTGCTGAAGTGCGATGGAATCTTTAATGTGACACTAACACTAAAGTAGTTTTCACAGGGACCAAAACAAACATATTCGATGCGTGCATTTCACCAACCACGTTGGCATCATCTGGAGATGATTTAAACCTCAGTTTTTAATCATCTCCCTAGGCGAAGCCAATGTATGGTTTTCAATCATCTCCAGATGATGCCAACGCAGTTGACAAAACGCGCGTCTAATATAGTGTTCGATGTTTTGGTGACTGTGGAAACTACTTCAGAATTTTTTGAAAACTGCATAAGAAACTGAAGCTTCTATTGTAGCGGAATTTTATTTTCTATCTTAAAAAATTAAGGTCATACTTATTTAATATTCATCAGCTTTTAAAAATTTTTTGGGTAATATATAATATATTTTTTTTTAACCTTTCCATTCTAGAGATGGGCAAAATTGTTCTAAAATAATCTATCCTAATAATAAAATATCTGATGTGGCCAGTATACAACTTTCTTATACCAGTATACATATATCATCCTGACCTAAAAAAAATCATTATATTTAATTCTTCACTTACCTCAATTAAATTTTAATAGCGTACTTTGAAATGTTTCATTAAAAATTTTAAATAATTAATGATCAGCGTCATTCGATACTGTCAATAATAATTTATGTCATATATTTTAATAATTTTTTACTGACATTGACATTTTTGTAACTAAATTAGACCTTTCAAATGTTAAACTGTTAAATTTATCCGAACCTCATTTTATGAGGCCAAATGTGTAAAATCAGCTTTATTTAAGTACTTGGAAAATATATTTTATTGGCTTGATATGATAGACATGATTTATAATCTTCTATCAAGAATACATTTTTTTGTAAAGGCAAATACAAAAAAAGTTAAGGTCCCGTGGACCTCCTTCCAGCTGGCAAATTTTGCTCATCACTGAATTTATTATTGTCTTTGGCCTTTAGAACAAGTGTACCAAATTTGAAAGCTTTATCTCAAAAACTGTGACTGCTATCGTGATACTACAGACATGCCGACAGATTTTTTTTCCATGAAGTTATCTTTTTTTATTATAATTCGTCGAGATTCGTCCAGAAATGCAATAAAAAATTTAATTTTTTTCCCCAAAATTGTACCTTCTTTTCTTCTTCCACACACACACATACACACACACACACACACACACACACGCACACGCACACGCACACGCACCAACGCACGCACCCACCCAACCACGCACGCGCGCGCACACGCGAGATAAATCTTTCAAATTTGGTACACATTTTTAAAGGCCAATGATAATGATAAATTCGGTGATGAGCAAAATTGGCCAGCTGAAAGGAGGTCCATGGGACCCAACTTTTTTTGTATTTGCCTTTACAAAAAAATATATTTTTGATGGAAGATTATAAATCATGTCTACAATATCAAGCCAATAATATATTTATTCCAAGTACTTAAATAAAGCCGATGTAAACTGAAATATTATACACATTTGGCCTCATAAAATGGGGTTAGGATAAATTGTTCGACATTTGAAAGGTCTAACTTAATTACAAAAATGTCAATGTCAATAAGAAATTATTAAAATATATGATTAATGAGATTTTCTCTTAACCTCTTAAAAATAGCTTTATTAGATTGTCTTCTTTCTGGATAGTGATAGAAATATATTTCGGATGCAATATCACAATTGTAATGTAACCGTTTTTTCACAAGGAAATATGAATAAAATTTTCCGTAACTACTGCAATACATGTTAATTTTACATTTATTTATTATTTCGCTAATATACACTCACAAGAAATGTCTAGGGATATTTTTACAAAAGTATATAAGACATAAAAGACACATTTGCTTGTTTTTCTTCTAAATCAATTAAAAAAAAAAAAAACGTATATTTATAAAAATGTCCCTAGACTTTTCTTGTGAGGACATAAAAGAAATTATTGTTTGTGTAGTTTACATTCTATACATACAGGGTGTTCTCACATAAATGGCATTCTAAATAGGTATTTTACTATCGAAGAAACAATCGTAATGGAGTAACATAAATGTATGTGACACAGTGGTATCTATTGAGTTAAATTAGGATTGCTTTTTTAAATTACAATTTTTATTATTATTGCATTGGTAATTTATTATAGACTTATAGACTTGACTTAACGATTGTTTATTTAATCATAAGGTTAATAGTAAAATAAAAAAATAATTGAAACAACAATAATAAGAAATAAACGTTTTATTAATTTCCTGCATTGCAATAATTAAGTACAAACAACTTAAAACGATAGCTTATATCGGCATTTAGTAAGAGGACCTTTTTATGCAGTTTTTAACACTAGCGTTTTTTTTTTCGTTATAAATGTGTAAAAAAAATAAGACAAAAAGTTGTGGTGAAAATTCACCCTCGCCCCCTTTGTTATTACCCCAACAAATCATGATATGTAGATACAAATTTAAAAAAACATGCAACATTATGAAATTAATCATGGTCCAAATTTAATTTTTGCAACTTGAGACGTTTCGAATTTATTGGCAAATACCTACCCAGACGGCACTCGACGTCTCTAAGACGTACATTTTCGGTAATATTTTGGTTGATACGTCCTAAGGCGCAATATGTATATCTTACGGACGTATTAGATTGTACGTAAAATGTATGTTTGTGCAATACGTCTTTAAGACATACTCTTTCTGTACAAATATTTATAAAAATGTTCCATTTTTTTTCTATATAGATTGTTACATTATGGATACACTTTTATATACATATATACATATACATATAACTATTTAAACCATTTATACTCATATTTACATAGTACATAGAGGATAAGTCTTAATAATAATAACACATAATAAAACAAGATAGATTTATTGAGGTTCAAAATAAAACAAAGAAGCTTTAGTGCCATATCCCCCAAAAAAGAAACAATTATGCAGCTACGGACACGTGTTTCGGAGTTATTGCCCATCATCAGCGTAGCGTAGCTAAGGAATTGGATCTAGGATGGAATAGATCAGGAACAAGAACTAAAATAAGGCTGTTGTTATAACACATAATAACACCACATGTAATGACAACCCCCTTTATCCATGAATGTCTTAAATGACATTGTGCGGGAGAGGGTTACACATTAAGAGACAACGGACATACATCCAATATCCGAGTATACTACGATTAATCTCTCTCACAGAAAAATTCCAGTGCCACGGCCGGGAATCGAACCCGGGACCCCGAGGTTTCGAGGCAAGTTCGTTACCTCTAGACCACGGAGCCACATCTTAAGTGCGTAGTTATATTTAAACCACCGATTCTTGGCATCTGTAGAAACCCACTGACACATTTTTTTCTCTTAATTCCCACGTAAAATTGAGTTATCGACTTTCAAAAAAATAAGATGAAATTGTTTTGGAACTGCTGATTATTAGAAACATTCCTCATTTTATCGGAAATATTTCATTGACTTGAAACAGTGTTGCCATCATATGCATTTTATCACCTAGCCAGTAAGTTCGTTCCAGAACATAATAATTTTGAATGAAATAATTACCTACTTATGCGATTAATTGCTCCATTTGAAATAATTTTTAAACATTTTAAAATACCTTTTAATGTAAGAAATGTACAAATTTGCCTTTTTCTTGCATCAATTAACCTTTCTTTCAAGTGTTTCGTATGAAACATACAACTAAAACTAAATTTTCCGATGAACAGTAAACTTATAAAATGCTACTGACAATTTTGATTTCGTTTTTTCCGTTTATAAAAGAATCATAATTTTTTAACAAGTAGTAGTTACTTACCATGCGATTATAATAATTTGAAGTAATCTTGTAATTTATTAATAAATAAATCGTTTTCTAACAGTCCTATATTTGGCTGGTTTATTGACCCGATAGGTCAATGGGCGAGTTACACTGACCTATCTTTTACGTACATTACATTACCAACTAATTCATGATTCACTTTACACATTTTACAGACGACAGGAGATTATCACATATACACATCAAGCATATTCGTATGAAGTAAGATGGAAAAACGAGTTCAAATCAGTAACACGGTTCATTCACTAAATAAAAACAATTACTTAACTTTATTTGTAAACAAAATCCAAGCTTTGACAAGAACTATTCTAATAACAAAAAATACTTTTAGATACTGTTAAAATATCGCAAAACTGAAATAAAAGCACAAAGAGAACAAACAACGCACTTAAAAAACTGAAACCAAACATCCTCGATTTACCTAATACCTAATGTCAATATAATAGTATAATTATTTCCAAGAATAAGACGTTTACATAAATTCACTCTGAACGATTTGCAATTATTATTCTCTCTATCTAATGCTATAAGAATAACAACGACAGCGATAGTGAATTGGCCACTCCCGTTATTATTTTCGTAAACCGCTATAGTGAATAAAAGACATACACGCATCTTGGAACAGGACAGGACCGGATTTAGAATTACCATAATATTAAACCATTTTCTAGGTGGACTTAAGTCAACATTATTTCTCATTTCATCTGCAGTGTCGGTACTAGACATTTTGTATCGTATTTTAAACGGACACAAAACAGTAGCAATTACGATGGACAAATAAAAATCAAATAAACCAAATAACTGCTCGCTCTAATACACGACATGCCTGATTACAATTCTGTAAAATAGGCGGGGTTCGTCTTTCTCAGTTTTATGTTTTCGTGCAGTCTATTAGTGCTATCACTGATTTATAGTACAATTGTTCTAGATTCAGTACAGTTTAATAATTTTAGTACATCAGCACCTCTTTCAAAGGTCTAGTACATTATCATAATTTGTTCTTCTATGCGGTATTTCAATAAACAAATGAACAACTAATGCTCGTCTCAAAAGTAACATCATTCAATTGTTATTGCCTTGTCACTTTTTCGTGCTCTAAATGTAAGCAAACGGTTTAGTTTAACCAATCACGGAAGAACAGGAAATTTGTATTCAATCAATCAGTAATCAGCATCAATTTTTAGTAAACATGTTTCAAGGCGTTCGTGGCGCAGAAATACTCGTTTTGATTACGAAATTATTTTAGAAATAGACTACTCTTAAATCATTTCTTTCTGCTGTGTCTTTTTTGGATGTTCTGCCAGCCTTTGTCTCTTCTGTAACAAAATTGTATTTTGCTTGCACCAGAATAATTAAATTCTACTGTTAAACATGTTTTACAGGAAAACAATACGTTTTTCCTTCAAGTTAGTTTCGCAAGAGTAGGTCTCGGTTCATACAGTTTTTTTTATTATATCATAAAAGAACGCTTCCAAAAAAGCATTCTAGTACAATTTTTTGATTTCTAGTAGAATTTTGGATCAAAAGTTGGTACGATTTACTCAATCCGGTTCTGCACTCAAGATAATACAACTCCGAATGAACATCTACATTCCGCAAATCAACACGACCAAAACGCCGCCGACGGCAAACAACTAAACAACACATATTTGGATGAATCAAAGTTTTCCAGTTATTGTGTTACCGTTATTTATTATTTATAATTTGTTCCTTCGATGAAAAGTAGTGATAACAATGGTGAATAATTATTCTAATGCTGAGTGGGTGAATACGTTAGGCATATTTTCAAGGCGATGAAAATACTAGACAAGGAAAACGGCCTTACGTGGAACGATATCTGGACGAAACCCTATCTGAAAATACATTCTTAGCAACTGTTCAACAATTACGAGATTTTAGAAGTTGTATGCCTCCAAATCACAATCGTGGACGACTAGTTGCAAATAGGATTCTAGCTGTCGAACCAGAACTTCTGGAGGCGGTTGAAAAAATCCTGGTACCAGTACAAGAAGATTGGCCCATGAATTTGGCGTATCGTATCACAGTCAATAATTGTTTTGCTGTGTTTGTGAGTGGAGTGCTAGTGCCAATTCGTCGATTGTTATATGTTATTGTTTATTAATTTTAAATTGTAGTTCAAATGTTTAGTGCAGTGCAGTGATAACAATGAATATTTCGTTCATTGGAAGACATTGTCAATGTAATATTTTTATTAGTGATTAGTGCAATTCTCGGAAATTAATATTATTTAATGGTTATTAGTGTGTTTTTAATTTTTTGATTATCATTAGTGATTTATTTTTGCTGTGTACCAGGGTATTATGGTTTATTTAGATGTAGAAGAGATTTTTTTTCAATTAGGTATGTATAGAAAGCCAATTTTTTATTATTTGTTTCAATATTAGAATTTTTTATGGTTTAATTTATTTATTTATAAAAAGGAGTATAAGTTTTTGTTATTAGAATTTATTTTTGATTTTACTAACATTTTACTAAAATGGGCAAAAAATAATTCTATTGTAGATGAGATTGCAATTAATAATTTAAGACTTAGACTTCGATTCACGGAACAGAAGTGTATCGACCTTGTGGCCAGCTGATGTTCTGTATCCACATATTAAGTAAACAAATCTGCTTTTCCGTTCGTTAAAGTAGATGCTTCTTTATAAAATGATTATTTTCAATTTTGTTTCATTTTTAGAATTTAATTCAAACGGCATATTACCAGTTGTGTACTAATTTAAAATAGAATTGTGACGAACTGACAGTGTCAACACTGCCTTCAGTGACGTCATTTCTGTGAACAGCGTTTAGAGAGATATCCAGTGACCATCAAAATGTCAGTTGCTGGAGGACGAAAAAATTATCAGAAATTTAAAATTCTTTTTTTGCTCAAAAAAATTTTTTGACAATGCCAATCG
>JANEYF010003177.1:0-56031 GCA_029963845.1 Rhamnusium bicolor
CCATCGATTATGATGAGTCCTAGATCCTTGCAAAAACTGATGAAGACTTTATAAAACGTATTAGGTTCATATACAGTATTCTTGCAAATCAGTTAAAAAATTTGAAACCCCTCTGCTGTAAAATTAGCATTTCGCGACTTAATAATACTGTTCTGAGGTACGGATGCGTTCTAGAATACAGTTTGAATCTGTTAGCAAAATGAAATATTTTGTCAGGAATTTTAACTGAATATTTGGGGATTTTGGAGATATTTAGAACTGGTTTGGAAGTACTTGATTTTTTATGAATGTCGACATAAAAATTTTCTGGTTATATTGATCTTGATTCTACTTACATTGTCTTTACGAATTGTTAACAAGTTGTTATAAAAATATGCACATTTATCACTCATTAATAATATAACAGCAAATTAAATTTCCCTCATTACTTTCTTATTTTAAAATTTTTTGCAAAATCTCATTTAATAACATGGTTGTACTTCCGCGCATGTTCACAAATTTTTCACTTTTAAAATTTCCCTTTCCTGACATATTTCTGGTGTTTAGCAAGCCCACATTAAAACGTCCAGATAATTCTCAGAATATTTGGCATATTCACATGGGATACTATAATATAAATATATACTTTTAGTATTGTACGGTTTAGATCATTTAATAATTTCTTTTAATAAGTCCTACAGGATAGTGGTTTAATATCCAAGAAAAGTAATGAGAAAATATGATAACATACCACAAATAAATAATTATAGACAATATTAACAATTCATAATATAGCCAATTATTGGCAAATCTCACTTTTGAGTGTAATTTCAAAACTTTCAGAGAGGCTGGTTCACAACATGATGGTTAAATTTTTATATTTGCATAATATTATTTCACCCTGCCAACATGGTTTTATATCCACAAAATCGGCTGAAACTGCTTCTATTATCTTTTAGATCCTGTCTATAAAGACCTTGATAGAGGAATGTACGTTATATCACTAATGTTTCACTCTCTCGCGCGTTTGATACTGTTAATGTTGAGTATTTAGTAAGCAAATTATACAATACTGGAATACGGGGAACTTTATTGAAGTGGTTAGAGTCCTATATGTCCAACAGAAAATTGCTGGTAAAATATATTGATGCTATGTCAGATATGAGGGATGTGCACATGGGAGTTCTTCAGGGTTCTGTGTTGGGACCATTGCTGTTTGCATTATATGTGAATGACTTACCAAAGCACATCACAAAAGGTAGAGTTACAATGTTCGCAGATGACACTACCATTACAGTGTCAGCACAGACCTCTGACGAGTTAGCTGAAAATATAACTCATGTTTGCAATGAGCTTGATACCTGGTGTCAGCGTAATCAACTTATATTGAATGATAAAAAAACCGTCTCCATAAAATTTCATAATAGAAGAGGACTTACTCCAAATTTTCTAGTGGCTAACAATATTAATATGGTGTCAAATACAAAATTCTTAGGAACTTGGCTCGATGCTAAACTCTTTTGGGACAATCACATAGATTTTGTTTGCAACAAATTAAGTTCTGCGTTTTTTGCTATTTTTCAAATGAAAACTGTACTTGATACGAATGGTTTGTTAAATATTTACTATGCTTTAGTCTACAGCCATTTGTCTATGAATATAATCACATGGGGAGCAGGCGGAAATATAAACAGGGTATTAATTTCACAAAAAAGAATAATCAGACTCATTTTTAATTTAAAACCATTAGATAGCTGCAGAGGTGTTTTTAAGAAAAATAAAATATTAACTGTAATATGTATTTTTATTCTAAAAGTGTGTGTTATACATATAAAAATTTTACAAATTTTAATAATCTGGGAGATACACACATTTACAATACTCGAAATAATAACAAATTGACAATACCGCCTCACTCTACCACTTTGTATAAACATTCGCCTAATTACAATGCCATCAATCTGTTTAATAAACTTCCCTGATCATCTAAAAAACTATAACAGGCTTTAACAAATTTAAGACAGCTACAAAAAATTACTTAATTGAAATATCTTTTATAGTGTTTTAGAGTTTTTGGCACAATAATTAATTAATTTTCATACATGTTACTGTTTTGTTGTCTACTTTTCTTTTACTGTTCGTTTTCTTTTTACTGTTCGTTTTATACACTATACATAATTTATTTGACATACTATATATACATGTTATGTATCACACAATGGTTAATAAAGGTATTATTATTATTATTATTATTATTTGCTATTAAAGAACCTCAAAATACACAATTCTGTATATAAAAAATTATAAATTATAATTTCACGAAACTACAATAAACATATTTTTACTGATACAAAAATATGTACGATACTAATTTAGTCCTTGTTTTTTTTGAGATCACAGGAAATCAAATATTTTACAACACGATTTAATGACAAATCATTTATTATACCAAATGTACAAACAACAATAGGATAATGTCGCTTCATGTATATAGAACACACCTTATGAAAAATGAAATTAACCGGAGCTATAAGTTAAAATACGTGTAAACTGCAAATGAAAAATCGTGTTGCTTGGCATAGCAAAATGAGGATAATAAATATCATCGCTGTGTAAATGGCAAGCCATCTATAACATTTATCATCTCGATGCGGTGGTGTGACGGACAGTGGCGCGTACGTCCACCCAGACCACCCCGGGTTCAAAACTAAGTAGATGAGGTATATTGGTTGAGTGGACCTGCTCGTGTCAAAACTTTTTCGAAAAAAGATGTAAAACTGTGGGTTTCGTGTATCTACGATGTGAGCACGTTAAAGATTCCTACCCTACGACAAAGAGGGGATCCGAAGAAATTTCAGGTTAGGGATGCCAGTGCTTACACATGCACTGATGAGCTTATGTCCTGGCTTTGGTGATAGGCCTTGGTAGCGGAAATAGTCTGACGTTAAATAAGCGATTAAAAGATAGATGTATATATTCGTATAGTTATATATGCAGAAATATCCCAAACTATGCATTTGAGAGTCAATCGCATCCATACAACATAGTCTGTTAAAAAGGAAGTAAAAGCTTGAATACCAGATTTACCGAGAATAAGAATCACAAATTGTATGATAATTATTAGATTTGTTCCAGCAGCAGTCAGAAACGGTTTGAAACTGTCCTCGACATGCACGAAATGAAATTCGTTGCGTTCGAGCAGACAATATTTGGGGATTCTGACTACTAGTTCAGTGTTCCAGCAAGTTAACTGATTAGTTTCTAACCGATTTGAAATGGTTTGAAGAATTCGCTGATTCTCCACGGATTTTAGTCTGGTTAGGCGCAGTTCAAATATAAATTGTCGTTTAAATCTATTAGAATTATAAATATATTTTTAAATAACCTAACATTCTATGGCAGCATTCTCTAATTTGCATAACGATTGAAATAATTCGCTTCATCTTCTAAAACTATTGTTTTAGGAAATTTAAACATAAATGATTCAAAATGATTGCAAAAAAAGAGCTATAGATTTTGCTATTTATAAGTTTGATTCAAATGTCATGCGGAGACCTGAGAAAGTGCGAAAAAGCAGAAGAGAAGCAAAATGTTCGTTCAAGCAGTATAAATTGCCAACTAATCCCCTACTAGTTGATGTTTAGATATGCGCAATCAAAAAAATTCTTCAAACCTTTTGTGATTTTCTGCTGGAACAAACCTATAAGACATTGGGAGGTAGCGAACGATAAATTCCAGAAACAACTTTTACGTAGATATAATATTATATTGTAAACACCTAATGACACATTCCCAAGCAATATGAAATGATACAGTATTCTAATCTACTATGCAATAAATCGGTTTTCTTTATAAAAATGGGAACAAAACATTAAAAGAATTTTATCAGGTAATTGGACGGCTTGCATTTAATGAAAACGATTATTTACTGATCATATATCTTGACGGGGAAATACTCGTTATTGTCGAGTGTCCAATAACAATGCATAAATAGATACCTATAGGCGGATTGGGTGGCTTGGCTATCACGATTACGCCCACTGCCTCATGTTGAAAACGAATATCACTCTAAATACGTAGTATTTATAAAACGTCTATGTGAATAACAAGTAGATACGTAAACGACCCGTCAGACATCATTGATGTCTTAGTCGGGTAGTAGCACTGACCACTAGAGTGATCCACTTATCACTCACTATGTCTGTCTTGCTTAGTTTGCTTTAGGCTAGCCTCGTTTGCTATTATTATTTGTCTTTTCCATTACTTATGGCATACTGACGAGAACATAAGAAGTTCGAAACCGGTCTATGTCTAGTGAGGAATTGACAAATGATCTTAGCTACCAAACAAGACTTGCAGGTTTAATTCAACGCAGGCTGGGCTTTTTGTCCGCTGAGTAGTTGTTTCCTGTAAATCTTATTCAGCATCCACTATTTAGACAATTTTTGCGAAAGTGTATTAGTGGGCACCGATGTTTAGGCGCCATCGGAAACGGCACTAGGAAAAAGATATTTATCACAGAGATATGATATGAGTATTAAACAAAGAAATTAATTTGAACCAAACGACAAATACGTCTGCATTATCGTTAATGAAACCACAAATACTTGCGGCTGGAAAGCAACAAAGGTTTTAGTCGGTGAATTAATATTAGTAATATACTTTTACTCTTGTGATTGCTACTATGTGGCCAGCACATAACTTTCTTATACCAGTATATTATCCTGATCTAAAAAAATCATTGTATTTAATTCTTCACTTACCTCAATTAAGTTTTAATAGCGTAATGTTTCATTAAAATTTTTAAATAATTAATTAGCGTCAATCGATACTCTCAATAATAATTCATGTCATATATTTTAATAATTTTTGTTATTAACATTGACATTTTTTGTAACTAAATTAGACCTTTTAAATGTCAAACTGTTAAATTTATCCTAACCCCATTTTATGAGGCCAAATGTGTAAAATATTTCAGTACTTGGAAAATATATTTTATTCGCTTGATATAGATCGATAATGATTTATAATCTTTCATCAAGAATAAATTTTTTTGTAAAGTCAAATACAAAAAAGTTGCTGGCCAATTTTGCTCATAACCGAATTTTTCATTGTCCTTGAGCTTTAGAACAAGTGTACCGAATTTGAAAGCTTTATCTAAAAAACTGCGTGTGCGTGTCTGCGTGTGTGAGTATGTGGGTGCGTGCGTGTGTGTGTGTGTGCGTGCGTGCGAGCGAATGAGCGTGCGTGCGTGCGTGCGTGTTTTAGTGTTACATTCACCCTTTCAGCCCTCTTGGTATTAACATTAGATGTTATCAAATTCGCCAAAATAACCATAAGGTAAGATATTGTATTATACATACATGAAAATATTTACGCTGTGACACAGCCTCAACCCTGAAATTGACGTCATTTTCGCTACCTCCTGATTTCTAATAATTATACACCTAATTACAATTCATCATTTTTTATATATATATATATATATATATATATATATATATATATATATATATATATATATATATATATATATATATATATATATATATATATATATATATATATATATATATATATATATATATATATATATACATATATATATATACATATATATATATATATATATATATATATATATATATATATATATATATATATATATATATATATATATATATATATATATATATATATATATTTTTTTTTTTTTTTTCATTAAACCTTGTTTATATTTCACATATTCTTCTTTTCAATTTACATTTTTTTTTGTTTTTTTTTATTGTATATTTCAACCTATTTCGATATTATTACATATTTTCTATTTTCTTTAGCATCTTTAATTTTTTTTTTTTAATTATTCAGTACCGTATATAAATATATCATTTAAAATATTTCTATTAAATGCATTTTTATAGATGCCCAACTATATATGTGTTGGTGATTTTATGGCATTTTTTTATATTTCTTATACCTCTGCAATAAACCGTTAATTATAATTACTATATTATCGACCTGAGGGTGGGCACAGTCGTTGAATTTCCTCATTCACTTATGTAATACGTTCAACATTTGTGAAATATTAAAGAAGTTTAAAAGAAATAAAAGATTAAAATTTAAAGAAGGGTAATTACATCAAACCTTTGAAGGAACATCAAGAGGATAACGGAATAATTTATTTATCACTTCTCTCAAAGAAAAAAATTACTGCTAGTCAATATGTACAGTTAGATAAGGTAACAAACGATTGACCTTGTTTACATCGTTACATAATTTAGTTCGATTCATGAGAACCAACGAGGTAGATAATTCGAAATCTGTCACATTGATTTTCTCGTTTATAATATTATAATGTATTGAAAAACAGGGAAAATGGGAAAAGCGACTTTAATCGCTAACGTCAAGAAAATTATCATGATGCCCATCTAACGTGAAACTATGTTTTTATTTATTATTATGTTAAAGAGAGCTAGCATATTTGATTTGATAGTAACACTGAAGTAATTTCCATAAATATCTCATACTACATTCGACGTACACTTTTATAACCATGTTGTACCTACTATGAAAGGTTTTTGTGCTTGTGAAAACTTCCCTAACTATTTTCTGCATCAGTGTATGAAAATTACTCTGAATCTATATCTCAATCTATACCTACTTAAATACCTACAAATAAATTAAAGTTACAAATTTCGTAATATTAAACAACTAGTATAGAATCACATTCATTCAAGAATTGTTCAAAGAATGAGTTTAGTTAACTTTCATGATACGTTATATCATACAAAAGTTTTATGAAAAGCAAGTCGAGTAACTTCGTAAATTTTGATAAGTAATTTATCATATTCTCATAAATAATGTCTAGTTTCACTTTTGTGTGTGTCAGCTCAAATATACCCTACACACTGTAGTAGCGGTAACAGGTGAAAATTTAAGTAGGTACTTATTTAAGTGAAGGAGAAATTTGTGTTCCTAGATTAGTGGCATATAAATTCACAAACAGCAAATTCCCTTAATAATTAATAGAAAGTCGTAAATATCTGTTATTTGCATTTATCACAACTATTGGAAAAATGTTAACTTTTTTTCAAATTCGTATAAAATTCATATATATATATATATATATATATATATATATATATATATAGATATATATATATATATATATATATATATATATATATATATATATATATATATATATATATATATATATATATAGATATATATATATATATATATATATATATATATATATATATATATATATATATATATATATATATATATATATATATATATATATATATATATATATATATATATATATATATATATATATATATATATATATATATCTATATATAAAGTAATGTTTAAATATGTATATAAAAAAATATATACATAAATAGTGGGGATACAGTTATTAGGTGGCTATTCAATTAAAAATCTCTGTTTTTTATCAAGCTTTTGGAAAAATTTTTATTCCTTTCTCAAGATAACTAAAAGTATAGTACATTATAATATTAAAAAATTATTATTAATTATTATAATACTTACAAACGTGATTAAAAAGATGAAAATGAAAACATGGCATAAAAATTGTTATAAATAAAATGTGTAAAGATCAAGAAAAAAGTAAAAAAGTAAAATATGTCAATTTGGACAATTTCAAACATATAAAAGTAGTAACAAAATTGTTACCAAGGATGTTAAACAATTTTTCATAAAAATATATCAAGGCAACCATAAACAACTAGTAAAATTTTGATAAATAAATTAAAATTATGATCGTCTTTTTAAATCATTATTAAGTTTCAAAATGTAGGTATAAATTTTATTAAGATTATTAAGATCAGTTCTTTTGTTTAAACAATTAGGTTCCTTATTTATATATAACATTTCCCAAAAATATTCTTTTATGATAGTTATTTTCAATATCCAAAATTGTAGTATCTATATAATTAAACGAATGATCCATTAGATGAAAATGTTCAGCTAAAGCACAAGAATTAGTAATCCTCCTACAATCACTTTTGTGAGAAGTAATGCGGCCTTGAAGATTTCGAGATGTTTGTCCTATATACACTTTATCACAATCTTTACAAGGGATTTTATAAATAAGATTAGAACACTGATTTTTAAGAAGAGGTGTTTTAGTTTTAGAATAAAGTTGAGATACTGTTTTAATGTTCTTTTTTGCAATCTTAACATTATTGTCTTTAAAAACATTTACTAATTTTGGAGTCAAACTATCTAAATAAGGTAAAGATCTGTAAATTGTAGTGTTATCATTATTATTAATAAGATGAACAGATTGTAAAGATTGTGATAAAGTGTATATAGGACAAACATCTCGAAATCTTCAAGGCCGCATTACTTCTCACAAAAGTGATTGTAGGAGGATTACTAATTCTTGTGCTTTAGCTGAACATTTTCATCTAATGGATCATTCGTTTAATTATATAGATACTACAATTTTGGATATTGAAAATAACTATCATAAAAGAATATTTTTGGAAATGTTATATATAAATAAGGAACCTAATTGTTTAAACAAAAGAACTGATCTTAATAATCTTAGTAAAATTTATACCTACATTTTGAAACTTAATAATGATTTAAAAAGACGATCATAATTTTAATTTATTTATCAAAATTTTACTAGTTGTTTATGGTTGCCTTGATATATTTTTTATGAAAAATTGTTTAACATCCTTGGTAACAGTTTTGTTACTACTTTTATATGTTTGAAATTGTCTAAATTGACATATTTTACTTTTTTACTTTTTTCTTGATCTTTACACATTTTATTTATAACAATTTTTATGCCATGTTTTCATTTTCACCTTTTTAATCACGTTTGTAAGTATTATAATAATTAATAATAATTTTTTAATATTATAATGTACTATACTTTTAGTTATCTTGAGAAAGGAATAAAAATTTTTCCGAAAGCTTGATAAAAAACAGAGATTTTTAATTGAATAGCCACCTAATAACTGCATCCCCACTATTTATGTATATATTTTTTATATACATATTTAAACAATTACTTTGTATTCTGAGACAGTTACAAATAACATATTTCATATATATATATATATATATATATATATATATATATATATATATATATATATATATATATATATATATATATATATATATATATATATATATATATATATAATATATATATTATATATAATAAAAGTATATTATATATATATATATATATATATATATATATATATATATATATATATATACATATATAAAAATTACATATATTTATATAGTTACAAATAACATATATCATTATATATATATATATATATATATATATATATATATATATATATATATATATATATATATATATATATATATATATATATATATATATATATATATATATATATATATATATATATATATATATATATATATATATATATATATATATTGAGGTGTATTTTTGTTATATAAAAAAAATATTTTTTTTTTTAGTGTATTTTAGTACAGAGACAATTATAAGTAACATTATTAATTAATTAAAAGCAAAAAATAAGTATAAAAAATATAGACAATATAGTAGAAATATGAATTGAGGAATGCTATTTTGTAAAATAAACTTTGAAATAAAATGAATTTCGTAAAAAAAAATAGTTATAATAACCTTATTAAGTTACATGCAAAAGGAAATTATGTCACATCCAAGATTTATCCTAAACATGCATAACTGTGTAATGTAGACAGGGAAATTGCTATTTTGTAGATAAAACATTTTATATAGTAGGTCCAAAACTGCAATGTTGGATGATTTCATTGGGTTTTATCTGAAGACACAAAAGTGGTTACATACATATAAAAGAAAGTAATCTATAACCAAAACATAAATCAAAATTTAAAAATAAAATAAAACAAGAAGAAAAGTAACATTAATATGTTATATTGAAAAAATATAAAGATAAAAATGTCAAACTTAGCATAAATATTAATATTAAAATAAGAGTCTGTGTAGTTTGTAAGATGGACAAGGGATATCATGTGTACAGTGTAAAAGTAAACTAAGTGCGGGGGAATGTAAAAGCTTGATATGAGTAGGTACAGGTATTTGCGACTTCTCGTAATGATGTGCAATGTATAAAAACAATGCTGGAGAAATCAGGAACATTAATAAAAATATGATAAGTGGATAAAATGTAGGTCCAGAGAAAATTAATTTATAATTAAGCAATTTTGATAAAATTTGATTTTTAAAAGAGGAGTTTGTTGATTTTTTAAATAAAAAAGAAGGATGATGGAAATGGAGAAAAGAATAATAAAAAGCAAGTTATAATTGAATGTTCATAGAAGAGGATTTATTTTTTTAGTATGTTTAGATCCATAAATAGAAAATCTGAGAATTCTAGAGAGAGTTGCTATTTGAAGAAAGCATCTAAAAATTTTATTCCTGAAAACAGGTAATTTGCAGTTTAACTAAATAAAGGTTGTATGACAAATAATTAGAGACAAGGATAAAGCTGAGTAAAGAAAAATAATAATGATAAATTGGTGAATAGAAGAAGCAGATGATACAGTAATTAAAAGGAACCTACCTGAAATAGCTGATACGGTTCACAAACTGTGCTGTAATCCGAGTATTGAAACAAAGAAGTAGTAAGTGACATTAACTTTTTATCTGGTCAAATAAACTGAGAACTTCACAAAAAAGTGAATGACATTTGTCTGATTATTTACTATAAATTGATTATTTACTTATATGAAAATAATCAAACAGTGTTAGTGAATATTCACATACCAATATAAAGAAATTTAAATTCCTATATAAGCAGCACTAACAGTAAGGGGATATTCTCTTATAAAAATAAAACCTTATTGATTAATTTAATTTAGCCCGCGTTAAGTAGAATAAGAGAAGGAAAACATTTGTCTTGGATCATAAAATAATTTTTATTTGTTACAAATAAATAAACTTCTCTTCTTGTTTTCTCTGAAATACATTAGTTTTATTTCACTACAATATATGCAACCAGGTATGTTTGACTGTAAAATCAGTAAATAAGAAAGAAAATAATAAAAAAATCCTATTTCTCTGTTTATAAAGTGATAACCTGTTTTGAACACACATAACCCTAAGAAGTGAGTTTTCTAAAGAAATTAATAAGTGTAAACCACAGTGATAAGTACTATAAAATAAATATTGTATTAATAATTAATTAATTTAAATAGGATAACTAATTTTAAAAATAATTTATGTTCACAAAACTGGGATACCATTAAATCATAACAACACATATATATATATATATATATATATATATATATATATATATATATATATATATATATATATATATATATATATAAATATATATATATATATATATATATATATATATATATATATATATATATATATATATATATATATATATATATATATATATATATATATATATATATATATATATATAATTCCTTCACTGTTTAGGTAAGGTTAAGGGAATGTATTGGTCATTAACCATTAGATTACTTACATATTAATATTAGTCATCCAAAACACAATTTAATTTATATCAAAACACAATCTACAAACGTCCAACTACTACCGATGCCTATGAAATGAAATAAACAATGAAAATTGAATTAACCGCTATCGGAACTTTGCATTTGTGTATATCTGCCTGCCGTCTGCACCAATCATCAGCGCGCATTTTGGTCCCTATCCTGGCTAGTGCTGCAAAGCTTATATGAATAGACTTTATAATTAGTAAAATGTAAGGAAACACCTCCATATCTCCGTCAGTTATTCTTTAATTGCAATGATATTTAGTACTTAGAGGTAGAAACATTCGAGGAGTGTAAAAAACACATTGTATCGCATTAAAACATGGAGTGCAGCTAATGTGGCGCCCTCTAGGAGCTAGCTTAATATTGGGAATAGATTATTATTTTCCATCCTAAAAAACTCCCGTATACCAATTTTCAGATCGATGTCTTCAAAATTGCTAAAATTTCGGCAGAAAATTAAAATTTCAACTTCAGCAACCTGTCAACCATTAATTTTTGGACTAGCTAAGTTTGGCTAAATAGTAACATTTTCATATCCGGAATCCATTGTTGCTCTGTGTCCCATTACTTACGGACCACCCTGTGTAAATAAAAGATGAAAAGTCAGTAATGATCTACCGTTTATTTCAAATTATTTAATATTTATTACAACAGTAATTGGATATATTCTATAGAGTAGGAAACCATTTGAAATCTCTTAAACTTTTATCGTAAACTGGTTCCATTTTATAGAGGTAAAAGTAAAAGTTAGCATAATAACTTTTTTAACTTTGCCTGCATCTCATAAATCGTGGATTTGAGAGCGAAAATATGTAAATTGGGAAACTTGATACAATGGTTGATAATATTAAACTCTCATAAATTTCTACTTTTACCTCCTTTCTATTATAAAAGTTGATTTTTGAAATTTCACACTCAATCCAAACACAAACCCTAAAATTCATCGGCTGAATTACTGTTACCAATTTATTTACGTCTTCGGAACATCGTCATATTGTTTTTTATCTGTAACAAATAAAGGTTTTGTATGGTATAATTGTTACGCTGTCGCGACTAATGCCTCTAATTACCATGATTTCCAGACAGTTCAATAAATGTTCATCATCAAATTCATTCCATTGAAAAACTAAGAATTATGTCATCTGTTATTTTTGAAAGTACAAAATTTCGTAGTGTTAAATATGCTAAAAGTAGTCCTGAAATTAACCTCCGAAAATGAATATATTATTTTCAGATACATGGTATTTATTTAAATTTGTGAATGTGTTGTGAAATCCATCCAAAATTGTTTGTAAAAGTATTCTAGAATTATTTTGGTTTAACATTTTACATCATAATAATAATGTAATTTGGTTAATTAATATAGGGCCTTATAAAGACCTTAATATAGTACCAGTAATTCAAGTATCATGTCCATAAGTAATTTCAGATTAAGTTTATAGAGAATCTCTTCAATATTGAAATACTAATCACTTGAAAGCATCTTCACTGTTCCGTAACTACGTCTATCAAATCATCCTGGACCAATATCATGTTTACAATAATGTGCAACTCTAGATACAGATCGCTATTACCAACTTTCCTTACTGAAATATCCATAAATGAAGAGATGTAACATTATGGATTTCATCATGGTTTTTATCCTATATTAACAAATGTAATTAATAAATATAGCTAGTTATTGAATGTTAATTATAACGCAAAAGACTAATGTATATACCTGTGTAAAACACCAAGTGTAGCCAATTGGAAAAAGAATACGAGCAATAGCTGTAAACTAGAATGAAATGAGAATAACACACACCCAGCGAACGCACAGTGGACCGTATGGCCGTTCTAGGTGGACAAAATTCAAGTCAAAATATCATACAAAAAACCAGGTAGCATCATTAAGAACACATTCACTAAATCAGATTCGAGGAATTATCTACCTGCTATAAGTACTTACGAAACTACAGGTAGTCAAAAGTGTCCTTAAATTTTACACACCTGTTATCAGTTCGTTTGCTACCGTAGCGAGAGGTGCATGTGTTCAAAGTTATTTTGTGATATAATATTCTAGTGATAATTTGTGTTACGGATGTTACAACTATAGGTAAGAGTTACTATTTCTGAGATACTATCGTTTGTGAATCTTTCATATAAAGTTAAACTATAGGCCTTAAAATAGGATGATATTTTTTCAACAAATAACAAAGTTGTAAAATTTCTGCATGCTAAAACTTTATTACTTCCAACAGATTCCATACTGTTTTTTGGCTTATGTCACATACTAAAGTCTCTAGTTTTTAACTATGTTTTGCATTTTTTGCGATTTTTTGCGATAACATGTATTTTTAATTTTTTTCAGAATCACGGCATAAATTGCCGCGAAGAGAGTTTTTCAATATGTGGCGAGGTTTTGATAAATATACTCAACATGAACAACTTTTAAAATTAGTAATTGACAAATTCAAAATTACTGATTTCAGTGACAATAGCAGGACAAGTATGAAAGCTAATATAATACAGTGGTCTTCAAAAAATTTGGAACGGTGGGAAAAATCATCACGAAAACTGGAACATTTCTTAAGGAAGTACGACGACTGGTTGGGCGGTGATGACATCGAATTCGTATCAGTTACTTATGATGTTCAGCCATCGACATCCAGTGGTACAAGTTCTGGTCGCCCAGTAAAAAGTTTTGGAGAATCTAATGATAAAACTAAGAGAAGAAAAGTTCAACATTCGTTAGACTCGAGTTCGTATAATAAATTGACCGATGTAGCTGAGGTGTGTGTTTGTTCTTCGGGTAAAAGAGATGCTGCTAATATTATTAAGGAGCTATGTTCAGCTTCTACAAGAGCAACGAATATAAAAACATTGCGATCCCAAAACTAAGGAAATGTATTTACGTCTCTATCCATGGTATTATATGCCTGTTACTGTGCACAAACTTCTTATGCATAGAGTCGCCATTATAAATAGTAGTGTTTTACCCATAGGACAATTGTCAGAAAAGGCACAGGAAGCCAGAAATAAAGATTGTAGTAGGTTTCGGGAATCGCACACCAGAAAGATATCTCGTATTACTACAAACAGAGATTTACTCACAATGCTTTTAGTAACTTCCGATCCAATAATAAACAGTTTTCGAACCCTTCCTAAAAAATCATTAGGAACGATGTCATCTGATGTCTTAAATCTTCTAAAATGTTCGAGTATTCCATCACAAACTCAGACCAATAATCCATCAACTTTTGAGGACGCAGACGAATACATTATAGAGAATTCTACAGAATCTGATAGTGACAGTGACAATTCTCATTACACTAATTAGCTTGTTAAAATATATCAGTTTTTAATTTATATTTTAAGATGTGAATCTGGTAATAACTTTAAGAAATTGTAATTGTTATGTGTCCATATGTCAGTATTTTTAACTCCTTGGAAAACATTAGTTTTCTAAATGTAATTTATTATTTTGGAACGTATTCTTCATAAACACAAAAAACAATACATTTTATGTAGTAAAAAATATCGACTTTTACTAATTCCAACCCCCTTTCAACTTTTTTTGTGCGCCTATGGTTTATAATTGTAGTCAATAAACAATTATAATGTATAAAATATAATACAACCATATAAGAGTATCTTATGAAGCGCTATGAATTTTGTCCACCTAGATTGGCAATACGGTCCACTGTGGAACGTAAGGACACACTCCAGTCTGTGCCGCACCAAATACTACAATACACTCACACTATTACGTCCATCTCGCTTGTTCAATCGGTCTTTGTTAACAATTGGCCACATTTGACGGTTTACACACAGTATATTAATATTGAGTAGCATTTGTTTGAATAAGGAAAAAAAAATTAATTTTAAACAATTATACACCAACGCAGAGAGCTGAATTATATAGAGCAAGTTTTGTAATTTTTATATCAATGATATAAAAGTACTCCTATTTATAAAGCGATATCATTTTGAACGAATAAAAGTAGATATACAATAAAAGCATATTTTTTGTTTTTAATACTAAAATAATTTGGTTCTAACGATTGATCTTTGACAGTGTTTTTGCCGTTGATTATCGTTGAAGAAAGATTGGTCTACTATGGTCCTAATTAAGAATTTCGTAGGCCTTAGACATCATCATATTTTAATAGTTTCGTAGGACGCGTCATAGGACCCTATTAAAAGAACAGTAATTGTCTTGGTTAAGTATTTTCAGATAGAATACCCTGTATGTTTTTCATAATTGGTATGAGATCTTCTACACGAGTCTAATGCAACGATATCAAATATCAACAATTGATAAGTGACATTTCTTTAATGAAATAATCAAAATGGTTTACAGTGAGGAAGAAAAAGTCCAAATATTTACTTGTTATATACAAAATAACAAAAATAAACATGCACCAAAAAGAGCATATATGGTGTTGTATCCAAATCGTCCAACACCATCACAAAATACGTTCAAAAATATTTAGGTGAGTAAATACCTCCAGTTTTAGTAGAAAAATGCGTGTAGTTCACGTAATCCAGGAATAACAGTTAAATATACTGCTTCATTTTGAAGTTAAGCCCATCCATATTTATTCGCTAATAGACTTTTTTGAAACATTGTATTATTTTTTAGAAAATTCTAAATGTAGTATAAACAATGCAGTCGATCAATTAGGTAAAAGTTATTCGAAAATCTATCGTACGTTAAAAAATAACAGCTACAGACCATATAAAATTTTACCAGTACAAGTTTTAACAGAGGCTCAGAAAAAGAAAAGGCTGGACTTTTGCCGCCAGATGATTCAACAGTTCGATGAAGATCCCGATTTTTTTACTAAAATTTTATGGACTGATGAATCATCCTTTTCTACGGCAAAAGTTTTTGATAGGAAAAAATCGAAGATTGTGGGAAAACAAGCACAACAGAAAAAGATTGGTAAAACAATTAAAAAAAATCAGGAAGAAAAATTGTTGGGCCTATATTTTATGATTATACTTTAACTGGAGTTACCTATCTGGAAGTAATTATCCCATAAACAGAAAATATTCTTTTGCAGAATTTTTCGGAAGCCGAACTTGATGATGTGATTTGGATGCAGGATGGGGCAACTCCGCATAGTGTCCTACCCGTTCGAGATCATTTGAATAATGTATTCCCAATATGGATAGGGAATAATGGACCTATTAAATGGCCACCTAACAGTCCGGATTTGGCCCCTATGGATTCAGTTTTTTTGGGATTTCTAGAAGATATTGTCAAAAATAGTAATAATAATAGTATCAAGAGTCATTAAAGACAGGAAATAAACAATCTGAATGTAAATAATGAAGCCATTTCCGGTGCAATTATTAATATAAGAAGAATGTTATCAATTATGCATTGACAATAATGGTGGACACGTCGAACATGTTTTATGAGTTATCATTTATTTATATTTAAATTTCCTAAATAAATCTTTGTTATCTATTTTGTATAAATATTTGGTTTTTTTCTTCCTGTACTGTAAACCATTTTGATTACTTCATTAAAGAAATGTCACTTATCAAACATAATAGTTGTCATTTTCATAGCTCACTTTAATAATGTTAACTTTTCCATATTTACAGTAACTAGTTTAATTAAGATATTCGACGTTTAATAACTCAAAAACAGTATATGGTAGAGGTAACATGATATATTTTTAAAACGAGGAACAAAGGATCATTCCAAAAATTTAATAATATACAAGGTATCCTATTTAAATAAATATATATTATTTTTTTGTATACCCTGTAATCTGCACGCTACTGTACTTTTGATAGCATTCTAACAAAATTCAGTCATAACTACACAACTTTTATTTAATTTTTTTTTATAGGCAATAATAACGATGATAAGGGGTGGGTAATTTATAATGAATAACTCTGTACAACTTTGAAATAATTTAAACTCCTGTCTATTTAGTATGTTGATCTATACTTGACGAGAAGTAATACTTCTTATAATTTACAGACTGAATCATATTTTAAGTATATAATTGTTTTTAAGATTTTTGATAACACTTGATTAGGAAATTTGCTCAAGTTATATATCACTAATATTTTCAACTTTTTTTGTTGGTGATAATTAGTTATAATACTTCGGTTTAGTGGCTCAGTGCTTATACGTTAGGCTTGAAACTCAGAGGTCCCAGGTTCGATTCTTGGCTAGTGCACGTTTTTAAAATACCGAGAAGGTAGCACAGTTGGCTGGAGCATTGTTCTGTGGCAAAACACGTCTAGTAAAGTAGTTTATTATTAGGACTGATGAAATTGCATAATTACACAGATGTCTTCTTGCTGCACAAAAAAGGTTTTGTCGTTCAAATTCATTTAATAAACCATAGGCGGGTATGATTTTTACCCTTCAAATTTTAAAACTTATTTTCTAGAAATCTAGCGTACCGATTTTTTTTCTTATTTTGGGAAAGTGGTTATTATATTGAGCCCTGTTATATTATTCTTTCGGTTCATTCTGAAATCACCCTGTATATATACAAATGGATATAACTGCGAACTGTTCGGCGCAGAAGAAAACTGTATATTGCCTCACTGTTCCTTTTCCTATAAATGGAGTTCTGTGACATCCCCACCTTTTTTATATCGCTGGTTATTCATAATGTTGACCAATCAATGAGGAAGAAATAGGAGATACTTTCCAGGCCTTTCTCCTCACTTTACTATGAATGACAGTCCCGTGACGTGACACATCCACCTTCTTATGTACCTCCTGCTACTCTTAACATTGACTATTAGTGGGGAAGAAATAGGTGGTATTTTCCAGATCCCCTTCCTCATTTTCCTATGAATGACAGTTCTGTGATAATCATATTTTTTAGATACCTGTGTTAGCAAAAAGGAGTGGTGGGAGTACAGAAAATGGTGGGGGGTGTGAGACTTTTAACAATGAGGGTTAACGCTCTTGAATTCACCACGAGAGATGCTACTGTACCGATAGGTCAATGTCACTGAACGTTAATGTTTGCTATGGCATTTTAACACTAGTTTTTAGTAATTTTTATAAAAATTAGCTGAAAAATATTTAACACAATAATGGCAGAAGGGGAAAGTAGTAATTTAGTTGCTCAGTAGGGAAACTATTGTACTTATCAGAAGTGTCTTATGACATTAAAGTTAGGTTATATCAGGAAGGAGTATTATGAAAAACAACGAATGTACATGATTATTACTCACGATTTTCTGTAGTAGACTCCTTTGGTAACGCATAATCGTCAGGATTAAAATGTTTCTTACAAATACACGAATGTTGCGAATGAGTATAGTTATCTGGCGAGTTTTCTCTCTCGGAAGCCTATGTCCGCCTTTTGTTTCCGAACAAAATGGAACTGCACAACACTCAGGCACAATTAACAAGGTTTTTTATTTCCTGGTGTACGAAATAATTATAATAAAACACTATAAACTTTTCCCGCGCCTAACAATAACTTTTGACACGACCTTACTCAACCAGTGGCGCCAACTGGTGAGCCTGAAAACGTTAGCCCTCATTTAAGTTCTTTAAGAATATAATAAGTGGGCGTATAAAAAAATAACAAAATAATGGTAATATAATACAAATCTTTTTTTCGTTTTGAGGCAATCAGTTTGTTATGTTGCTTTACAAATATGTATTATATTGATTTATTAAAATATATACCAGACATAATAATGTATACATATTCATATTATATATCATCACGCCTACCTTTATAAATTTATATTCACATAGATGCCGTTTACAATGTAAAAAGGCCAGAAGCGTGTCGTTATTGGCTATCTCAAGCATTCAATGAACTATTTTACAACGATAGAATAGCAAAACGGTTACTGTGCCTCTACGTTACAGTGACATATCTGGCTTCTTTAAATTATGAACGGACTCTACAGACTAATAAATATTATGACAAATAGGAATCACAATGAAAGAATATGTTCTAAAATGAAATAAGAAACCCTTATTACACCTACTTCTATACAATAAGACACCTTAATTTTAAAGACCCTTTAATAAACCTACACATTTGTTCAGTTGCAAGATGAAACCATTTTTATTTTATGAAATGAGAAAAGGAAATCGTATACTTTCATGTGCGTCAGAAATTTTGCTGAATTATTTCCTAACCAAAAAATATGTAGTATATTGGTTCCTTTACTTTTCTTTCTGTTTAACTGTTGTCAGTTAGACACAAGTTAGAATTAATTCATTGATTTTTAATCCTCAAATAGAGTATTGGTAAATTGACTTAGCTCCCTAATTTCTTATTTTTTTTATTTTATTAAACACTGCCCAACAGATACAATTCCCATTTGCAGAGTAGTAAATACAGAAAGCATTTAATACAATTACTAGTAGATGTAAGTAAATACATAAAAAATATAAAGTAAAACGATAGGAATATAATATAATTCATAAAATCTAATTCTTTATCGAAGATAAATTGCAGTGGAAGATATCAAAGTGTATATTAAATTTGTTACAGTTACTGCACGTTTTAAATTGAGGTAAACGTTTTTGTATATTTGTTCTAGGCCTAGGCAGATAAAATATATGATTATGTATGGATGTTAATTTAAGAACATGGAAAGTAAGTTAGATATATAGATAGATAGTGTTTGCTTTGCCCAATTAGGAAGGCGTAAAAAAACCTTAATGTTGTTCAGTTTAAAGAGATAATAAAATATTACTTGATAGTGGTGGTGACACCTGGCAAGTCGGCCGCAGACGGGACTTTTTTACCAACCACAAGCTATCTCCTTAGCCATGTACATTTCTTGCTCCCTCATCAAATCGTTCAGATCTTCTAATAAAGGTTAGGATGTTACTCAATGCAAAGGAGCTCATATCCTCTCTTAGATGCACCTCAGTACCGAAGATGCTATACCCCAGGCACCCGAACAATTCACACTGCTCCAGGGAAGTGATAATCTGCTTCTTCATGACCTCAGCATCCTAGAGATAATAGATCTACCTTAACACCTATCAATGATAAATGTCTCCTAAGTCTGTAGTGGTCTGTCAGAAATCTGATTAAAAGATTCAGTCAATCAACTCCGGTCCAATAATCGGCCGATCTCGACTTGTTCGACCCCGTCACAAAATCTCGAGTTTCCCTACAGGCCCTGTTTGTCCTCCAATGATTCCTCAGTGTCTCATGAGGTTAACTGGTGCTCTGAAATTCTCTATTTTTTCTTCTCTTAGTGAAAAGGATCATTTCAGTCTTGATGGAATTAACTGAGAGATCTATTTCACCACACCATATTTTTATTACTCTAATCTTTCCCAAGTTAGGCGCTCCATAAGACCATCCATTATTAGACAACATAGATGGGATTATAGGCAGCTGCCTTGTGGACATCCGTCCTTCCCCTCGACGTGCAATTGACAATACTCTACAGCACTAACTCGTCTCTCTTCTAATGCAGATTGCTATCTGACCAGTATTGGAGCAGTACCCTTAGTCCAAAGCGCGTAGAAATAGTAGTAGTTCTTGTCTTGTCAAAGGTTCCCTCAATATCAAATAACAGTGCCACGGAGACCTCCTTATAAAGGACCTTATACACAACGGCGTGTAGGACTGTCTTGTAGACCTCCCTCGCCTATACTGCCCTGCCATAACAGAAGTTCCTATTTGAAAAATGCAATTTTATACCATCCGCATTTCGAAATTAAGAATTTTTGTTATTGGTAATTAAATTTGCATTCATTCCTTTTATTAATGTAACTATGTGACATAACATTATATATACATACCTGGAGTACAAATGCCATTAAAACCTCAAAACGATATTTGCAGTTACGACTTTCTGTCACAGCAGGATAGTATATGCGTGTTGATTCTTGTGATCTTGAAACCTAGTTAGGTCCCCTTCCAACAGATATCTGACCACTATCCGTTCCAAAAAAATTACATACTTGATAATGCTTTCGACAGTACGAATGAATTTTTACATAGCAATCTCTGTCATCTAAAATGATTTGTATTTACTGGTGCAGTGTTCTAAAAATTACATGGGTTCATTTAATCGTTACTTTATGTTATTTTACCCTATACAGGGTGTCCCAACCAAAAATAGGCACCCTGAATAACTTTGGATATAAAAATTTTTTGAAAAATTGGTGAAACACATCGACCTTGTTTCCAAGGGGCCATATTTTAATGTAATACTTGTATACCTATCATCATCCCTCTACCCTACACGGCCACCCCCTCACAAAATTCAAATGACAAAGGGGGTCGAGTGAAAATAATTCGTCCTAAATACAATATATATTTAATGTATAATGTTACAGGCAATCCTGATGCGTATTTTTTTTTTATTAATAGAAAATACGATTATTTAGTTTCATAAAATGATCAAGTAAAATATTCCTATTTCTTATTAATAAAAAAATTGCCTGTAATTTTATGTATTAAATCCATATGGTATTTAAGATACATTTTGTTTTCATTTTTCGTTCTTATCAATAGAAAAAAATTTAACAGCGATTAAAAATTTTTTGTTGGCATCCTGGCGACGAGTGCGTGTTAATACCGTCTGAAAGCTTCTAAACGTGTTACAAGTTAGTTAGATTGTTCTGGCTTATAACCTCCACCGCAATCTATTTTAACACTTTGGGGGATATGGCTAGCAGCAGTTAGATACTACCATAAATATTTTCAACGAATAAAATATATCATTCTATATTCAAATCCTATAGTGAATCACAAGTCGGGCCCAAAACTGTTTAAAAAATTCCTGTAGTAGAAGCAGCAATCCATGTGATTTACAACAATTATACAGTGGTATAGGACAATATTCAACTATTAGAAAATTCTTCTTTGTCATTAGAGGAGTCCTTACATACAATTAATAATGTACAAAAAAATTACCAACACTAAAACATAACCCTGGTATGCGAGTGAGTAAGCGGTATAAAGACATTTTACATAAAAATATGGGATATAATAATAATAATAAATCTTCTTTATTTGCTAAAACATACATGTGCTATGATTAATAAACACAATGCAGTGGTAATTGTTTCTACCTAAATGTAGCGAATGTAGCTATAAGCAGCTTCTCTAATGTTATTTCATTTATTTTATTGAATATGTTAGTACCCACTATGAACTATTTTCATGCTTTTATGGATAGAAGATAATATGGAGAGAATATCGATAACAACCAAGTTATTTATTATACAGGTATGTATAATATTAATTTTTTTATTTCTAGAGAAATAAAAATTATAAAATAATTATTGGGTATTACAAAAGCGTTATTTTAAACCTAACATGATAAAAATAATAAATAACTATAGATTTTTATATTTTATACTTTATCTGAATGTGCTAGTATAAAAGTTTTAGGCATATAATAAATCAAAAACATTACTTCCAATAAATTATATCATAGAAACTATAAAAACAACTACTCAGTCTAGGAGCATTGAATTGAATAATGGTATCCTCAGTATTAGAAACAAAAAAATATTGAGGTTGAAAAAAATACTAACTCACCAAAAAGGAACATTTTCACACTCAAGAAATGATTTAGTCTAGTTACAATACAAAAAAAAAATGAGAACCTCTAGTTCGATATATATATATATATATATATATATATATATATATATATATATATATATATATATATATATATATATATATATATATATATATATATATATATATATATATATATATATATATATATATATATATATATATATATATATATATATATATATATATATATATATATATATATATATATATATATATATATATATATATATATATATATATATATATATATATATATATATATATATATATATATATATATATATATATATATATATATATATATATATATATATATATATATATATATATATATATATATATATATATATATATATATATATATATATATACTTTCATTCTTCTGAACTCTTCAGGGGGCTAGATTATTATCATGTTAGGTTTATAAGAATGCTTTTGTAATACACAATAATTATTTTTTTTTGCTCTAGAAATGCATATATACGAAGCAATAATATGTCAGATTTTTTGAAATATACGAAAAGAATGGGCTTATTTAGGTTAGGTTACATGTCTTGAATGTCATTATGATTTCTGAAGTTACACTAATTCATCTAGATATTGTCTTTCAATTTAAAATGTTAAAATAAATATGACAAACGTTCATATTTTGAATTATCTAATTTACATATTTTTATAAATAATTTATAAGCGGTCTAGCCCCCTGAAGAGTTCAGAAGCATGAAAGAAGATATATAGGGATTTTCTTTCTTTTTTTGTATTGTAACTGGAGGAAATCATTTCTTTAGTGTAAAAATTTTTCTATTTGGTGAGTTAATATTTTTTCAATATTAATATTTTTTTTGCTTCTAACACTGAGGACACTGTTATTTAATTCAATGCAGTTCTTACTCCTAGACTGAGTAGTTGTTTAATGAATTTTACAACTTAATAGCGGTATACACAAGAGATATTTTGAACGTGGCCGACTTATGATGTAGCATTGTTAATTATAATTATTGCGCATATTTAACGAGTGAATATCCAACTTGTAAAAATTTTAGTTTAAGAGGAGTAGAAGAGTACCGCCTATTTATTAAGTACAAAGTAATATGAAACGTTATGTAATATTAATCGTTATCTTAATGAGAAACATCCTACAAGTGATAGAAAGTTCTAGGTTTGCAAATATTACGTTGTAGATGTAAAAAATCATTTTCACTGTTAACTGTACAAAGGAGATCTTTTTCAGCAGAAAACATAGAAACTGTGTTACTCATGCGAATGTTCGTGGATGCGCAATCTCAGCCATTGTTCTCGGTCGTTTACAAGTAAAACGTAAGCAATGTTACTTATTTTATCATCTGCATAATTATCGGGGACGTAGGTATCCACATGAGACGCTACTGAGAGCCGTCTGATTTGCCACGCTCTATAGTAATATTATGGATGTAAATACCATAAGTAAACTTTAAATCAAATGTGACCCCAACTTTACGATATCTAGGTAACATCTCGAGTTTATCGAAAACCGTCAAACTTTTTATATAGTCAGTGGTTCATTTCACTTTTCTGATGGCCTTACTGATATAAACTTTCGATATCACGTGTACCTTTCCACCTAAAGTTTAAGGAAAATGATTTTTATCTTAAATTAATAGTCCAAAAAATCAGGCGAGCAATCTTGAATAGCAACACAAACAGGTTACAATTTTCGGTTTCGTGCCTTAAACGAGTGTAGATAATTAAACTCAAGACAAATAAATGTGTTAACTAACGATCCCATTCCATTTCAATGAAAAATTGGGTTAAATCATTATCATTTGCCCAATCATTTATTCGCGATAATAAAATCATGAACAATGTTACAATGTAATTAATGATAATAATAATTGTTCGGATCGTCTCGAGGACCCTTTCTACGAATTAATTTTAAAATGATATCAAACCTATCGAAGTTTACCCATATTCACATTTAATTTTCTTTGAGGGGGTTGCTTCCTCCGTATATAGGGCTAAAGCAAGGAGGTTGAATTTATCGCGATTATACGTTCCATTGAAAACAAAATCGACGTGTTTCAGAGTTTTTCTCAAAAAATTATAGAATGGAAAAAAAGGGAGGCAGTTTTAAATGCTTCTTTATTTATACGTACATAATTCGTATGCTTTCCTCTTTTGAAAATCTTTGTATCCCAACGTATAATATTCCAGATGAAAATATAGATATTAAAAAACATCAATCAGTTTAATATTTACTTTAATTATCCATTTATCTATTCATCAAAGAGTTTGCATTTATTTAGGAACGTTCTGAAATTACTTATTGATTTATTTTGTCATTTGTAGTAACCTCTAACTAGTTTAAACAATGATAATAGGTAACCTTCATCAATATTGTTTCGGAAACCGACATATCGTTAATTACTTATGTACTTAGTCCACACAGCAGTTTAATGGAGCAACAACTAATTTGTCCAATAGTATCCTGGTAACTTTACAGCAAGTAATCAATTATCAATACTCCAGAGAAACTGGCCCTTAAGACTGTGTAAACTTCTAATGTCGTAGGTATATAATTCTTTCAGTTCTTCTGTCAATTAAACGTATTTTAGTATAGCTTGATAATTGGTTAAATTCAGAAATTATTTTATAAATTAACAAAGTAGTGCTACCAAATTCCTTTGACAATGTTCTGCTACAGTGGGATTAATTTATAGGGGTAGGCCATTGAAAGCAAAATACATGGGTTTTCGGGTAGTTTAAATACACAACCCCTAAAATTTTAAAAGGTCTTCCTCCCCTGAATATCACACAGCAGAAATTTTCAAATTCTATCGATTTGTCTTGAGGACATTCAAAATTCAAGTTGCAAAAGCGGTCTTTATTTATTCTATTCAGATAATTTTTTTTCCCTGAAATTTCTCATCGATCGTTAGAATGTTCTATGAACAATAACTTTTTACGGTTTTTTTCAAGCTGTTATCATAAAAAAATTATTTTAGATTTTTGAAAAAAAAACAATAATCATGCCTTCAGTTAAGTCAAAATCACAGTGTCATCTAGTTCGGAATTCTGTTTAGAAGTTTAATTCTCAACACTGCGGAAAGAGTTGAAATAATCATTCAATTTTACAAAATAACGAGTACGGCAATCGTACAGCAAATTTATTCAATGAACAATATCCGGATAAGCATTTAAATAGGAAGTACGTTTTGGATCAGTGGCTAATAAGAAACAGGACTCTGAACGTGAACTTCCGGTAAGGAATACATTGTTGATTTGCAGGTTTAGGATAAGTTTCTGCAGATTCAACTTTTAGCGCAAGGAAATTGCAACTGTTACTGACATCAGTAAAACGACTATTTGCCGAATCCTCAAATATTATAAATTTCATCGTCACAGAATTCATTTAGTACACGAATAACATGAGGATGATTTTGATCGGCGATATGCATTTTGCGAGGTTATGACTGCACGAGTAGCTACTGATAGGATTTTTTTAACATCTGTTTATCTGAGTGTGCGTCTTTAAAGATACTTCCACAAGTCCAACTCCTCCAAAATGAAATGTTTAGGAAGGTATTTTTGGAAACCGTCTGATTGGATCCATTTTTCTTGTTCGTAATCTGACAGGTAAAATATAGTTTGAATTACTGGAAAATCTTGTCCATTCATTACTGCTTGAAATTATTGAAAATGATGATCGTTACCTGGAAGATTATTCCAACAAGACGGAACCCCAAAAAATTATGCAGAGGCTGTCAGGGAGTTTTTGAAAAGGATATTTCCTGGAAAATGGATTGGACGGAGAGAGGTGCTATGGAATGGGCGAGGGGTTAACTTGTTTGGAAGTTTGGTGTACAAGCATATGGAATTCCTATATTTTAATAGAATTAACATGTAGTTACTTTCATGACATACGAATTGTAAACACGAATGGGTGTCATGTACCAAAATCATTATTTTGCATAAACTTGATTAAAAAACATTTATTCAGTGTTTTTCTATTTATTTTGTTTTATCAGAAAACAACTAATATTTCAATAGGTTGAATCTTGTTGGTTGGCACTATATTTGCAACTTTATTATTTGCGAAAAAAAAAAATAATTAATTATACACGACATTCTTACACAGGAAAATCAGCAAGATTAAAAAAGGTGTTATGATTCCAAACATGTTTTATTTTAATATTAAAAATTAATATAAAACAATTTACAATTTTATTCTTAAAACTAATTAATTTTCTTTTTTTTTTCTTTGGATTTTCTTTATTTTTTCAAAGGTTTCGGCATTTGTATTCTTCTTTTTCATTTGTTCAAGTAAATTGTCCAATTCTTCAGTTGTTAGTCCTATTTTTTTCTCTAAATCTGTTAGGAATAATTTTTTCCATCTGACCTTCTCAGTTTCATTTATTTAATAAATCCACCCTCAGAAATGGTGTATACTCATCGAGGTTTTCTTTGTATAAAAAATGTCTGTATTACTCGATCCTATTTTATTTAATATAATCTCTGAAATTTACTTTTTCGTCCAGACTATTCTTTTTTTTATTGAACAAGTTTAATCTTACTGAGAGCGCTTTAAAATTATAAAAGTAATTTTGCATATCAACACACATAGAGTTGTTTTTTGGACTTGCAGATTTTATTAGATCAAGGTATTGCTCATGCACGTAAACATTTTCCATTTTTCTTATTATATTTTCAATTCAATCAAAATCTCTGTTAGAATCTAGGTAATTATTACCAACCTCCGTGAAATTGTGATCAATAACTTTAACCAATTCATTCAAAATTAGAAGTTGGTAAAACAAAGAATGTTTACAATTTTATTTTCGCCGGCACATCATTCCGACCAAATTACAAGATGATTGCTATCTTTGGGCAAAGACAAAACCAATTTGCCACATTATTTATTCTGTGCACATCAAAATTATGTAGCAACGTTGTTAGCCTCAAATAGAAAGCCTTGAGTTTTGGAAGTGACATTGTTTGCTGTAAATCCGAAAATATGTAACACTTATTTTTATCAACAAAAAGGCTTTTCGCTATCTCGTCGTTGAGCCTCAAAACCTGCTTGGTAATTTTCTATATGCTCATCAATATTTTGTCCAGTATCATTTTTTGGATGCCCAAAAGAAAAGTTTAACTTCGTAGAAATCATATTAACATGTGATTAAAGTTTCACCATAAAATTGTCACAAACATTTTCGTCCTCGCATTATTTAATGTACATTTTACATATTTGAGTTATATTGAGATGAGGTACAAAAACAAATTATGGTGATTTTTATTCCGCAAATAGTGCGGCTGGAAATGTTTTTATAAGTTCATAGTACTTAGTTGATGTGGTCTGCTTGAGTGGTGCTTTCTATTTAATCAAGTAAAGTAATAGATTCTCCAGTTTTAAATTTTTTTAATGAACTCAAAAATTTTTTGCTAAATTGAATTAATGAACAAAACACCAAAATCGTTTGTCTATCGCAAGTAGCAGAATTTTTTATAACAGGAACGAATATTGTTTCGGAGTCTTTACAGTAACTCTATGACACCGACGCGACGTGCAATTGGTATTAAAGCAGTAATGTTAATTAAATAAGGAACAATTTTTTAAGTCAATGTCCAAATAATAATAATTGTTCAGAATAGCCTTTTTGGCTTCCAGGTTTAACTTTTCATTGCACTTCAATCTGTACTTTTCCTTGTACAACAGTCCCTGTCCTATCTCTTGCAATTGTTGATCTCTTTGCCATTGGTTTAGATTTCGTAGCCGTTTTCTAGAAACTTTCTCTTTTAGATCAGACAGTTCCTTTCTAACGTTGCCTTTTTCCTAAAGATGACATCATGGCGACCGTATAAAACTAATTCATTTTCGGCCATGACATCATATATTTTCAAGTTCTTCATTTAAAAGTTTTTCAAAAATTTTCTCAGGAATTTCACGTTTATCACTATTTCCTTCTTCATCACTTGATAGAACATGTGCATCAGCAGAAGAAACAATTTCATAACTAGATATATTTGACATTTGAATTTTACTAGAACCAAGATTCATACAAGATCGATGAAAAAGAGGTTTTTCAAAATTGAGTATGATTTTAAACTTAATGGCCAACTTTTACTACCTAGTAATTTTTGTAAAAATCTGGGTATATGGCTTGACACAAACCTCAGATTTTCTAAACATGTAAATATCTAGTTCAAAATCATGGGAAATAAACTGATGTATACTCATAAAGAAACTAACTCAGACTAAGTTAAAATTATGTGATTCTCTCATCTTGTCATCTTTGTCTTACTGTGATTGTGTATTGGCCTGCTTTACTTTCCAGAGACAAGGAGAGTTTGCAAAAAAATCTAAAACCGTGCTTGAGGTTTATTTTTATTTTGCCCCGGAAGAACCAATTTCCCGTTAGCTATTGCATCGACATGGCAATCTACAAAGTTTTATTTATATGAAAGTCGTGTGCAATATTTAAATATTAAAATCTCAAAACCCTGAATATCTAAAAGCCCAAATTTTTTAAAAAAGGGTTCCCCCAAACCCCTTCTCCCCCCCCCCCCCCCCCCTTTGTTTCCCAAGTTAGAGCCAGTTTTTTAGCAATCTGTTTTTTGAGATTTTTAGTCTTATTTAAAAAAACGAGGGATCCTGTATGTAGTGTGTTGTAGTAGTTTGTTGTGAATTTATTCTCATTTATGTATGATCAGTATTGTATTTGTTACCTTATTATATCGCAATTATTGGTTTATTTGGTTATCAATATTCTTTTATTCGGATGGTTGTATGGAAGAGCCTATTTTATATTAATACCCCCCCCCCCTTTTAAAATTTTTTTGTAATGAATTAATGTAGTAAAGACATATTAATTATGAAGGCCTCTTATGCATCCATGGATCTAGTTATATTTTATTGAAAGGTTGATTTTATTTGTTGTTTTATTTTAATCTGTTTTTAGATTTTTATAAGTCAGCTTATAAATTGAACTCCCGTCCTTTGTTGTAATGAATAGTACTGTTTCCATCCTAACCTGATAATAAATTATTTATACAAATATGTATTACAAGTGTTCTTATAACATATTTTTGTTACAATAAATGATAAAAAATATCTGTTCTTTCCCGTCTGAGAAAAATACATATATCTTTGGAATTCCCTTGTAATTCTGTGGAATATTCTGTACACTTTCGAGTTTCAAAAGATATTTTGCTATTTAATGGAAACAAGTTACTTGCACCTTGGAAACAATATATTATGAGACCATCATATACGCTGCTGTCATTACATGAATTCTCATTTAAAGTTGGCGTTTCATACTTTCATTTTAATTCAAACATCAGTTGTAGTACACATTCTGACTATATGAAAATAACATTCTTATTTTTATAAAAATTCAGTTTCACTTAAATAAAAAAAAGCTAAAACCAGTATCATTCCAAGCCGTTTGCATTTCAACTCAAATGACTTTGTTCATTGTAATCAAAACATGAAAACACAATGACTTGCCAAGGCAAATAAAACATAAACAACATCTTTAAAAGCAAAGCCTAATCAACGTTTTGTCAACACATGATAAAAACATTATATTTTAATAAATTAAATATTATCTTCAAACGTGACCTAACTGTAAGGTTCAAAGGCAAAGGCAAATGCACGAAAATATTTGAGTAACTCCTGGACAAAATTATTTGTTTGTGTAAATATGAAATTACTAAAATACTTATTTTCATTTATGTATTAAAAAATGTGTAAGTTATCATGGACACCTCAGATTAAGCCGCTTTACAGGATAAATAATTTTAAGTTGAAAATGTCTTATAAACTTATGCTTTTAACTGGTTCCTAATGGAACTACAGCCTTTGAAAGGGGTGATAGAGAAACGGTTTTTATAGAATACCTAAAGAACTGATTTAGATAATTTCCTCTTTACCACACTACTTAAGTTATTTTATTCCATCGTAAGTCCTCATGGAGGTACGGAGGTACATTTTTGTGTTTTATTTGTAACTTTTTTGATTCTAATTATTTTAAAAAAGTGTTTAACATTTTTTCTGCGTTGCGAAATATACAAAAAAAAGACTCCAGTGAAAGCTTAACAAGATGCACCATCATGGAAGAAACTATTTTTATTTTCGCACAAAATCCTAATAATAAAATAATTATTGGGTATTATATAATCATTCTTCCAAACGTACTATGATAATAATAATAAATACCTATCGTTTTAATATTTTATACTGTCATTCTTATCTGAATGCGCTAGTATAAAAGTTATAGCTATACAATACTTCCAAAATGCATTGGTAATAGAAACTATTAAAACAACTGCTCAATCTAGGAGCAAGAATTGCATTGAAATAAATAACAGTATTCTTAGTATTAGAAGCAAAAAAATATTGAGATTAAAAAAATATTGACATGCCAAAGAGAAAAAATTGTACACCCAAGAAAATATTTCCTCCAGTAGTACAAAAAATGAAAACCCCCTTGGCCGATATATGTATATCTACTTTCATTCTTCCTGAACTCCTTAATAATTATTTTATTTTATTTATTTTTCTAGAAATTCATATATACCAAACAATAATATGTCAGATTTTTTAATATTCTAATATTACAATTGTTTGGTTGAAAATATTTAAAAAAATTCAGATAACTAAATATTTCCTCCCAAATAAACAAAGCTTTGGTTCTTAAAATGAATGAGTTAAAAAAAAACGCAAATTATTTCCTTAAACGAAACCAGTACTTTAAAATAAACCACTAAGGACTCTCACCATTGTGATCAACAGAAAATAATAAGTTTTAATTTTCTAGTTCATCGTCTATTAAACTTCTGCCTCCATAAAGAGAGGTTTGAAAAAGAAAAGGCATTGATTAAGGATATAGCTGTGAGTAACGGATGTAAGTTTAGTTGATAAAATAATTAGGGACCGTAAATTTAAAGAAACACTTAAAAATTCCTCGACCTTTTCAAATCCGAAATTTGTATCGATTCCATAGGATCCTCAATTTACCCGTCGTACTGGTAAAATTTTTAAAGATCACAGTGAGTTAGTCATCGGGAAATAAACTATAACAACTTTTAGATAATCTAAAAACAAAACTGAAACATACGAAAAGTCAAAGATTTACAAAATTACCTATAAAGACTGTAATGGAAAGTATGTTGGGCAAACTAGACGATCAATTCAAACTAGATTCAAGGAGCATATGGCTTGTCTCAAATATAGTAGAATAGATAATTTAGATTAATTAGGAATGTAACAAATAATAGACAACTGGATGCATTTAAGAGCTTGATCACAATCACAAAGTATAAAAATAGCATGAATACTGACATAGGGGCAATTCCAAATAGTACTCTATTGGTTACTGAATCACGGTTCATATAGTTTAGGTATAAATAGGATAAATTGTTAGCATAAGGTTAGTTTTAATCATCTCTAGATGATGCCAACTTGGTTAGCGAAACGCGTGTCGAGTGCAGTAAATGGTGTTTTGGTGTTTTGTGGAAAACCATGTAAGTGTTAAATATATTTTACATAAGCACCCTGTATATTTCTATATATTTAGAAATCAGAGTAACATGAGGTATATCGATAGTAGTATTGGTCCATATCATCAATTTTCTTATAACTTGTTGGGAATAGCGTAGACCACGTAAGTTAATCATAATCCTATTTCAGATGTTTAAGTAAATAAAATAACGGCTTTCTCATAGAGTTGTCAAACAATTTTTCAAATACCCAATCAAACTTTGTATGTTTAATATTTATATTCCATCTATAGATTAAAGATGAAATTCACCGTCCAAAAATCATGAAATTATTTTATTTTTTGTTCTTCCTTTCATCAATTTTGATATTGCTACATGACGTAGGTCAACAAAATTCTGAAGTAGAATTTCTCATAGAACATGAAGTCTTTTCTTTTTAATATCATTCATTTATGTTGTTTTTCACATATAATTGTTTTTTTTAAATCAAAAACTATGTATTTTTCAATAATTCAGAAAAACTATATTTAATCTGGTTATTATTTTTTGTGATAAAGTAATAAAATAGAAAAACAGTAACGATTAAGCTGTATAAAATATATTTCATCTAAAATTTATTAAAAGACAATCCAGGTAGACTTTTTCTTTCGGGATCATTTCAAGAATAAGATATGTCAGAATACGTAAAATATTTTAGAAATAATAAAACACCGTGGTAGAGAAAATATACAAAACAGATGCTTGCATAACTTTTATATAACTTAAATTAAATTGGACATACAACTGAAAATATTCAGCGTGCAAAAACTTTAAAGAAAGGCATATTACAAGCACAAACATTCAGACTCAATGACTTCCGGCAGTTTTATGGTCTCTGAATAAAATGCAAAAGCACCATTTCGCTGACGCAGAGGTAGGACAAAAGCCGTTGAAATACTTCTTTCGTCTGTAGAAACTGTTTGTTGTGCATTAATTCTTATACACCACAATATTTTACACATTTTAGATATCCAATTTCATTTTCTTAAATATTATGGCCTCTGTAAAGAAGTCCGGTTTTTAATAATAAAATTATTAATATTTTGGTGAAAATTTACCATTAATATTTCTTATTCATTTTACACACTATAATTTCTATAATCCAATATTTGTTGTAGCCTGTAGTCGGAAAAATAGTTAAGACAGTATGTGTTTAGTACTTGATATTTTATATTGGTAGGTACCAGGTAAATTAAAAATCACTTTTATAAATTCGTGGGATTCTTGCCAAATAACCTTCCAGCGTAAAATCATCTACGTCACTGAAAAGTTGATAAACGCTTCTCCAGACATATGTTGGAAATAATAAATCTTCTTCAAGACTATGAACTTTAAATCTTTATAATATTTAAAGTTCATAGGACTCGGATTTTCCAAATGAATGTGCAAGAATGTGCGATATTCATTCAACAAGATTTCCAACTACACAATAACACAAATCGACAAATAAAATGACGACTAAACCTCAAAGAATGAGAATATGACTTCTCTTAATATTTAACATTTTTTGATTTCCGCAAAAAAAATTCAAAACTGCAAGATGGTTATCCATTGAACTATAAGAGTGTTCGTAGTCGCTTGATTTCCAACGGCGGTTCGTGGGTCAAGAGATAGGGAGGTCAATTAGAAAAGTTTACTGTATTACCTACCTTTTAAAGTGATTTAAATTCCAAGTCGATCCTCCGGTCTTTTTGAGATGCAAAGAGGTCAATTACTTTTTCATTAAAGTATTTTATCTTCGTTATTAATGCCCTTTCTATGGTAAGCATAGCTAAAGAAGATAACCTTTCCTGACCCATGGTATTTCTTAAAAATGTCTTTATTCTTTTTAAGGTGGAAAAACAACGTTCGCTTTCGACGGTAGTCATAGGGAGAGTACACAAGATTTTTAACAGTATGGCACTTTCAGAAAAAGTATCGCACAAATTATTGTTAATAAAAAGCTGTAACAAAGCAACTGCACCTTCACTATTGGAAAAAGTCTTTTCGGCTATATAATACTTCTAATTCAGTTTTAAGTTTTAAATGATTTATGACTGGATACTCCGTTTTAACTAATTTAAACATATCTTGAGGAAAGCTTTTTTTATAATCTTTAAATCGATCTGCGTAAAATAATTGAGACACTGCTAAACGATTACTGAAGCCAAACCTGTTTTTGATCTCAGATGTAATTATATCACAAACTTTTAATGAAATTCTCCTTTTTGATTCTTCCGTTTTACATCTCTGGGCAGACTGCATGGATGTCTCCTCCAAATAGTTATTCAAAATTTTATTTCTGATGTCTTCAATTTTACTATCAAAAACGCCAATACACTTATTTACTGTTATGACATCGATATTACATTTTTGTAATTGATTGAACAATATATCACAATGAGGCATAACTAAATGAAAAAAATTTAACAAGTAAAGAAAATGTTGTGTAGTTTTTTAAACCAATAGCTTGGTTTAGAGTGTTGTTTTCTGATTCATTATCAATGATTTTTTTCTAAACAATCTAATAATTCTGTTCGATAGGTATAAACAGTCTCTATGCACTTTGTATTAAAGTTCCATCGTGTTGGAGCCGCTTTAGGTAATCTCACCTTAACAACATTATCTAACACGGCTGCTCTTTTTGGCGATTTTCCAAAGAATGAAGAAAAGCTATGTAAATTAGCAAAAAAAAATTTTATGCTTTTATCCTGACTTGATGCTTTTTGTAAAATTAAATTTAGTTGATGAGCGTAACAATGAATAAAATTTGTTGAAGGATAACTTTTTTTAATTAAAAGTACCTATTAACTTCTTTTTTCTTATCAAGAGATGTTTGCTTTATCGTCATATTAGGTTTTGGACGGCCACCACCTTTGAATTTCACTCGGTTTTCATAACCCAACTTATGTCCATCTTTCAGTTTTAATATATTTTGTACAACACTCATATTTAATAGTAAACACCAAAAACACTGTTTTACTTAATTTCACGACAAGTAGAGATTTACTAATAAAATGTTCACAAATAAAAACATTAAAAACAATGCGACAGAATTTACCGACCAACGCGTATGTAGTCAGCATTAAGACTGCTGACTGGCGAGTGGCGACTGCTCTACTAAACTTCGTGCGTTACCGTGTCAGGGTCGTTAGGGACATTGTCCCCGCCAGTGTTTTCTGTCTCTTTTTGCTTTCTGATGATTCGCGCATAAGTCTATTTCACTTTAATTCGTTGTAAATTCGGTCCATAGCTAGCTTTGAGGACACGTTGTGGATTGACCCAAGATTTTTTAAATTCTATGAATAATGTAATAATCTAGATATTTGAATAGTATTGTGCATAGAATGAACTAGAAACTTTAATATATTTTTTAAGAATATTAAAGATATATATATTATGTATTTTTAAACTTCAGAAAATGAATAGCTCTATTTTTTTATTTGTATGTGGGAGGTCATTGACCAAATGATCCTATAGAAGAACCGCCAGTGTTGATTTCTTAGGAAGAATTATTATATGATTTTTAGTGGAACAGATATTAGTTAACGTAATTGAAAAAATGTGCATAAATATTTAACAATAATTTATCACGTTTCACCTAGTGATTTATCTCAATGAAATACAGTATATACTCAAATGGAATTACTTGACATTCATTGCACAACCCTAGCTATAAATTCATTATTCAGGTATCATTATTATTCAGCGTTGATAGCTCTTTTAAAGACAAAATTGTATAGGCACTAATGCGCATTTTCTGTAAAAGTTATGTAGAACCAGCTCTAGTCAACATTAAATGTAAAAGTATGAAGGACGCTGTCTCTCTGCGAAGTACCTAAGAAATTGAACACCAGGGCCGGGTAAGATTTAAACATTTCGTTATCTACCTTAGTTAGCCTCCGTCTATTCATGATTGGTTATTTTAAAAATTTAGCCAATAATAGTGTTATGTGAAGTTCAGGACCAGAAATTTGAACGCTACTGAAATACAACCTTAAGAAAGAAATACCTGTTTAAAACTTGAAGCGAAAAGTCAAAATTTTAGTATAAATATAAACAATAAACTTTTTTAATGAATAAGTGGATGACGCGACGTGAAGATGAAATGAAAAACGTTCGCACAAAAACAGATTTATACACTGAAGATCAATTGAACTGGTTCACTAAATTTGAACGTCAAATTCAAACTCTTATAACTTGTACACCAAATTGCATTCAAATCGCACAATACATTATCAAGTATTGTAATGCACCATCGAAGCGTTGTAATAATGCACTATTTAAACATTGCAATGCACTAAAATGCATTGGAAACAGAATTGCAATGCCTCAATTAAACCTTTGAGCATTGCAATGTTTTAAAATGCACCATCATTCTTTGCAATGCACCGACGTGCGTTGTGTCATAAATAAGATGGTCCAGTTATTTTGTTAGCATTTTAATAAATCCAAGCATCTCACTTAAGGTGGCCATTTCTTAATTTGGGTGTTAAAATAAAATCTAGGCATGACAGCAGGGTTGGCGTATTTGAATCATTTTGATTAAAATCAAGATTTAAATCAGTGATTTACATCAAGCGATTCTTTTTATTTAAATCATTAAAAACTAATACAGTATTCTAACGAACACTACTAGAAATATATTTTAGCTATTTACATGTCATTTATTTTCTGTTTGGATATTTGCGTTATATAATTTGTACAAAAAATACTAAAATTTTCCCGCTTTTTCCTCTCCTAGTTTTTTCTTACTTTTAAATGAACTAAAACAAATGAAGAGATCTTTCTACAGATGTAAATGTTTCCAAACTTAACTGTATATTTTTAATGTATATAATAGGAAAATTTATATTTTTAGTAAATGTTTTATTTGATTTAAAAATCACGAAGTTTTCTTGTATATCGCTTTGATATGTTTTCAGTGATCTCGTCCCTTTAAAAATGTAGGAGAGTGACGTATTTATTGCGAGTAATATTCATAATGAGAAATAAGCATAATGTATTTTATTCATAATATATGTTATAGACTCCAGTACACTTTTGTCAAAGATTAATAAAGATAGGACGCTCCATCGTTATTCCTTGGATTTCTCGCTACTGTTTTCATTGACCTCGTCACTTTAAAAGATAGAAATAAGAGTTGCATTTTGCGAACAACATTAATAATGAGAAATATCCATTATGTATTTTGTCCACAATAGACATTTGTAGTATGTAATTTCACAATTTCACCAATCAGAGATATACCCCATTGCTACATGTGCGTAGTGCTCACAGATGGCCCCTTACTGGCTTTTAAATTGGTAGGATATCTCTATCTCTCTTGAAAATAAGTCACTCACTCTTTTGTGTTGCAAATAAGATTGAAATAAACTATAACAACACATCTGGACCGGTTTTTGTGATCGGTAATAATTTGCGGTACAATGTATTAAAAAAGATAGCGACGACAAGCGTTGTATCAATTCTGTTTAGTTAAATCACTGATGTGAAGTGAGGTACAAACACGTGAGTTATAAAATATTGTTTGATCATATTGTTTTTCAAAAGTTCGTGTTATGTATTTCTACTACTACTACTACTCTCTCTCTCTCTCTCTCTCTCTCTCTCTCTCTATCTCTCTCTGGTTGTCATATGTGTTAGATGCATCGAAAATAATTTGTAATTAATTTGGCATTTGGCAACATTCAGGAAGTAGCGAAAACTTCACATTTAATAGGTAGTTGAGATGGTTCTGAATAGAAATAAAATAAGCTAGTAAAAAGAAATATTAAACTTATATATTTGCTAGTAATACCATGACTTTTATAATTAATATTATGTACCTTATTGAATAAATCATTTTTGTGGTAATTGTTTGTTTGTTTTCAAATTCCAGAACTAGTGAATTAAATAAACGGCAAGCAGCAATCATTATTTGACTAAACATGGCTGCCGTTGTCGCTACTGCGTCTAATATAGTCACTGTACTTTGCGGTAGTAAGTTAAAGTTGAAAAAACACAGATGTTCGGAGGTTGTAAACTGCAGAGAGGTTATGTTTCTGACTGCTTGTTTGGAATTGGGTCTGACAGTTGTGTGCCCCCGAAAATGATTATTAAAATTTTTATTAATGACACATAATTTGTGGAATTCGGGGAAAAAATACTATTTAGTGATAAATAAATTATTAATGAATTTGCTCATCAATAAAGTATTATGTTACGTTGAGGTTCATTCAACCAATGTGTCTTTTAGACGATAAATTAACTTTACAAATTTTGACAAGAGGTTTACTCCTGGAAAAGTCTATATTGCCCTCCACTATCATTATGTAAGCTGCAAGAAGTTTCAAATCACCCATTTCCCTTACTAGAGCACAATTTCCTCTTGTGAAAATCACAATTAAAATTGCAAAAAGATCTCTGTAGCTAAATGTAGACAAATTATGAGGTTATGTTCGCAAGAGAGTTCAGTTAAACGTAGATATTGGTACGCCACTGGACTGTGTAGACTGATTAGATGAGACTGGAATTGTACGAGAACGGCCGGCAATGTTCTGGAATGTTCTAGACGCACGGTGGGCCGAGACTCACTCTTAAGTTGAAAATGAACGAATGAGGAAGAAATAAGAAATAGACTTATAAAGTGCTTAATTGTGATTATAGTTAAGACGGCCATTAATCTATCGTTGATAATTATTAATTAATTAACAAAGTAGTGATTAAGTGTTACCTAGACTTTCAATCAACGAATCTACAAGTATAGGGGGATAGCAAACACGTAAAAATATGAAAAGCAATTACCACAATCAGAACAATTCGAGCGTTCAACTACCGATATCCAGCAAGTGGTTACTAAATATTGACCGGGTTTAAGCATTCAAAGCAGCTTGCTGTTAGTTCTGTAATTCAACAATACCTGACACAACTTTCATTTTCCCCTATTGGATTCTTATTAAGTGCCCTCCACCAGAATACCTAAGCTTCGGTTATGAAACTAATCCACGCGCATGCGTTATTATCATAAATCGTAATAAAATACAACGTAATTCCCTTTACAACGCACTAAAATGCATGGTGATGCCTTGCAATCCACCGTTAAACATTGCAATGCATCACAATGTCCCGCAACGCAGTAACAAGGCATTTAAATGCACCATTCGTGTATTGCAATACACCGCAATGCATAGGTCTTGTATACCAAAATGCACCAGCGGTTTACCCCTCGTAACTTCTGAACCGCACAACGTAAAACCATGAGTCTCTTGTTAGGTAGATACATCCTTAAGGAAAATATTACTGTAGCATTTCTCTAACTCATTTATTTTAAGAAATGTGAAATAAATTTCAAGCTGTTTCTTTGATAAAGTTGACATGTATCTGGGGGGAGGGGGACATATACAGAAAGTCTAATCAATTATATTCATTTTCGTTTTTGAATCGACTGTTTATCCAGATACTGTTTAAGACAACGAGTTCTACAGAACACAGCATTTTTGGTGAAGAGATATGCATACTCACACACGTGCACGTGCTAATAACAAATAGGACAGTTTATGGTTCTTTCTCTACGAGCCCCTATCCTAACAAAATTATCCATTATATCCGTGGTCCATGTCTTACGTTAATAGTACGAGCAAAAATCTGATACAAAGAAATTCAAGCTGATTAATTCAAGCTTCTGATTTGTCAGTTACATAATCTTTAACTTACTTTTAAAGAAACGTTCAATTTACAACATAAAAATTTGTAGTACTTAATAAAAACTTTGAAGAATTTGATTCACTTTTTTTTCTCTCAATGATTCACCAACATAAAATTTACCGCACTCGCATGGTATATTATAAATACAATTTTTTGATTTTTTTCACGTCATTTACCAGTTAGGTCCTCGATAATATGGATCTCAACGTGCTACTGGTCTTAAACACCACCCGTACAGAAATATCCTTGATAGGGCCACTAAACTTCTGTTATATGAGTCCTTAGTCTTATCACATGTCAATTACTGTGATTATGTATATGAGCCTTGCTTAAATTTATCAGAAGCAAACAAACTTCAAAAAAATTCAGAATATCTGTATTATATTTGTTACAAATAGTTCTATCCACGAGCATATAACACCACATATCAGGGAGTTAGAACTATTAAAAATAAGTGACAGGCGCTTCCTACATTTCACCTCACTATTAAATAATGCTATCCTAACGCAAAAACATATTTATCTCTTTGACAAACTAATTGCGAGAAATGTTATGCATAACCGAAATTCGATACATACAAACGATCAATTGCATACAATAAGGGCTAAATTTGCAATATTTTGATAATTGGAAAAAATTTTGTTAGATATTAAATGCTATACTAATACTATACCAATGGTATCCCAGGTTAGTAGTTTTGATATCAGTGTATACTGTACCACTAACCTTTTTTTGTTAAATTTTCTTTATTTTACACAATAAAGACATTTATTTTCATATTATTATTATTATTACTGCTGTAGAATGAAACTCAAGTCGTTGTACTTGTGATATGTTAACTCTACTTTCAATTTTTGAAAATTCCCTATCAACAAAAAATTCGAGATATTGGTTATTTTTTAAAACAATTTTAAAGCTTTTCATTTATTAAAACGTTTTCATTTGATAATACTATTCTGGCTTCGACACACAGACCTTTTACAACACCTTTTTCAACGCTACATATTGATTAGAATTGAAATATAAATATCTATTGACGGGAATCTGTTTTCGATAAACTGTGGTTTCATATGTATCAAAAACGAAAATGAAGATAATCGATCCAGCTATGATTTCTGAATAAGATTTACAGAAAACAACTACTCAGCGGTCAAAAGCTCCGACCCGCAAGACAGACATAGTAGTAGCACTGACCACCAGAGGGATACACTTATCATTCACTGTGTCTATGATTTCTGTATATTACTATATTTATGACTTCCCAGATACACGCCATGCATATCTACCTTATCAAAAAAAACTGCTCAAAATGTAACTTCGCATCTCCTAAAATAAACAAGTTAGAAACATGCTGGAAATAGTAACTTTTTCTTAAGGATGTATCTACCTAACAATAAAAATCATGAATCTACTTTGGGCGGTTCAGGAAGAGAAAAAGTTTTTTGATCAAATTTAGTGGACTACTTCAGTTGATCTTCAGTATACATTGGGTATTTTATTTTATATTTTCTTCTATTTTGTGTTCTTTTTTACACCTGTACATAATTTTAAAAATACTTCCCAAGCACTATTTTAGTATATCAACATACACATACAGGCAAAAGTTTACAGAAGCTTTAATTAAGTTTCAAATGTTTTGTCACTCTCCATGGAATTTTTTATTTATTAGTTGTTATACAAGTGTAAAATATCAAAGGGAAATGAAATATTTTTAATAAGGTTAAGTTTCTAAATGACAAAGAACTCACTCTTAATTTGATAACTTGGATATTGTATATGGCATTAAGTAATAAAGGGAATAATTACGACGGCATGGCTCGGCGCTTGTCTCTGAGCGTTATGGTAGTTATAACGGCACTTTAAGTTTACAGTATAATACAAGGTTTTTTCATTTGGATGAACTTCTTTAAGCATTAGACGCCTCTTGAGACATTATTGTTCAAAAACAGTCGCAGCAGTAATGTATCTTCAGATAATCACAAGCAATGCCTGGTATTTTCGATTGATGTACTTATACCATTTATATAAAATTTATAGCGATACTTGGCATTCTTTGACCCTACACACATTTACTGACAACTGACATGAAAAAGCAACTACATGGACAAGTACTATTTTGTACGAGTCTTTCGAGGTTCACTTTTTTTTATCAGTTTTCCATACTTCTAACAATAAACATATTTCCACTACTCCGTTATCTTACAATACACACCGCCTTCACCTGAAACGAAAAATAACAATATTAACAAATATAAATTGTATACTAATTATAAATAAAATAAAAAATGATTTAAGTTATGTAAATTGGGGCGATGTGTATGAAGCAGTCAATATAAATTATGCAACAAATACTTTTATAAAACTATTGCAAGGTTATATTGAAAATTATATTACCAAAATTAAAATTAAGAGACCCCAAATAGAATCCTTGGATAACAGATGGGTTTGATAAAGTCAATTTGTAGAAAGAACGAGTTAAAACAACAGTATAATCTGTTTAAATGAATAGAGGCAGTACCTAAGTAAATTAAATGAATTAATAAAAGTGACTAAAATCAACTACTATAAAAATATAGTAAATAAAAACAGTGATTATCCTAAGCAAATGTGGCAATGTATTTCAGAAATATTAAATAAGTAAAAAGAAAAAGTAATATCAAAAGTCAAAATGGTGAAATTATAAATAATAAAAAAGAAACCGAGGAACATTGTAATATACTTTTTTTAATGGAACTTATAAAAAATTGGCTGAAAAAAATATCTGTGCCCAATTTGATAAAATTGCCCAGTACACGAATTGTGAATTTATTTATATTAAATTCAGTAACAGAACAAGTGGTTAAAAAAAGTCATAAACTAAATACTAAGAAAACTCCAGATAATGCCGGTATTAAAACAGACACTTTGAAAGAAATTGTGGAATACATTGTAAAGCCATTGACTCAGATAATAAATAAATCTATGAACGATGGTATCTTCCCTGAGTTATTCAAGGTTGGTGTAATTAAACGTATATTCAAGTATGGCAATAAACAGGAAATAACAAACTTTAGGTGCATATCACTTAGCTCCAATGTAATGCAAATTTATGAAAAATTATTGAAAACTAGAATATTCTGTTTTGTAACAAAATATAAAATAATGTCACATAAGCAGTATGGATTTCGAGAGGCCAGTTCGACACAGGATGCGATAGCAGATGTAACTGTCAGGCTAATCCAAGCCAACAAGCCTGACATAGTCCTCCTCGACCATCAACTCAAGGTGATGTATGTCATCGAGTTCTCGGCACCTGCGGAGAAAAACAGCACCTTGAAGGAGGAGGAGAAACGGACCAAATACCGTGATCTCCGGTACGAGCTCCAAGTGCTGTACTCAGGCTACTCGGTAAAAAATGGTCGTCCTTATAATCAGTGTACTCGGAGTAAAGCCTACGCTGCTCTCGGAACTGAAGACCATACCGGCCTGCCAAAGATCAGCTGAGTGGCTGGCAGGCCAAATGCAGAAGGCGGTCATTCTGGGTTCTCTCCGTCTGCTTAGGGCACACGATTCCGGAACCTACAGTCACTAACCCTGCGGGATGTGGGGAGTGGCTGAGGTTAATGTGCTGGCGCGTCTCCCGTGAGGCGTCGGAGGCCACGGGAGGACTGTCCAGCGTCGGACAATCGGAAAAAAAAAATAATAATAATAACGCGGCGATACGAGTGCCATGAATAATCGTTAAACAATCATCATTGATTTTTTTAGTATTGTATCTTTATATAGTATAATGCATATTATAAGAATCTATTCTTCTTTCCTGATTTCTTGCTTGTTTTATAAATTAATGTATACAGTCAGGTGTATTTATATATCGTTTCTATGTGTATACATATACATTGAAATTATGCAAAATTGTCCTGTTATTGGGTGTTACCTGTTGGGCAATAAAAGCTTTTTTTTTCGGTTGCCCGACGCTGGACAGTCCTCCCGTGGCCTCCGACGCCTCACGGGAGACGCGCCAGCACATTAACCTCAGCCACTCCCCACATCCCGTAGGGTTAGTGACTGAAGGGCAAAAAAAAGTATATGTTGGGTAATAAAAGTATTTTATTTTTCGGTTTCCCGATGCCGGTCAGTCCTCCCGTGGCCTCCGACGCCTCACGGGAGTCGCGCCGGCGTATCAACTACAGCCACTCCCCATATCCCGCAGGGTTAGTGACTGTAGATACCAGAATCGTGTGCCCTAAGCAGATGGAGAGAACCCAGAATGACCGCCTTCTGCATTTGACCTGTCAGCCACTCAGCTGGTTTTTGGCAGGCCGGTATGATCTTAAGTTCCGAGAGCAGCGTAGGCTTTATCCCTCCGAGTACACCGATAATAAGGACGACCATTTTGACCGAGTAGTCTGGGTACAGCACTTGGAGCTCGTACCGGAGATCGCGATATTTGGTCCGTTTCTCCTCCTCCTTCAAGGTGATGTTTTTCTCCGCAGGTGCCGAGAACTCGATGACATACATCACCTTGAGTTGATGGTCGAGGAGGACTATGTCAGGCTTGTTGGCTTGGATTAGCCTGACAGTCGGGAACGAGTAGTTCCAGTAAATCCGGCATTTCTCGTTCTCAACAACGGACTCTATATCTCCGGGGACGTAAGGCAGTACTGGTTTCTGGTCTACTCCGTACGAGTGCCTTAGATGGTAGTATAGCACTCGTAAGGCCGCGTTATGTCGATGGATGTACGCCGAAATCGCATATATAGGGCATGCAGAAAGTAAATGCATGAGCGATTCCGGCGCCTGAAGGCAGGTCCTGCAGTTGATATCAGGAACCTCTACACGCCACACGCGGCTACGGTAGACCAAGGTGTTGATAACACCATCTTGGCAAGTCATAATGAATCCCTCGGTCTCCGACTTAAGCCCTGCTGACCTTAGAAAGGCGAAGGTCAGCCTGGTCGATAAACCCAGTGTTTCGATGTTCTTATAGAAGACACCATGCTGGGGTTTATCGACGTGCTGCCGAAACAGATTTTCCTGTTCGGCAGCTCTAATTCGGGCTTTCAGACGATTTGGCTGAAGTTCGGTGACTGACTCAACATCAGCACCTCGCCGGCCTCCTCGCCTGATATCAAATGCGAGACCGAGTTCATCTGTGGCTCTTTTTGCTGCTTTGAACAATCCTGCTCCCACTCCTATAGTTTCGTGATGATTTACGAACCGCAAGAGGAGATCTGAGCTCCTGAGTATGTTACATGCCATACTCAGTACTACTCTGCCATGCGTACACTCCAGGCTCAAGAGTTCCCCCCCCCCGTTGACGTGGGAGGTACACACGAGGAACGGACGATCTAGGATGAATACTTCTGTGAATATTCATCATCTTGTGGGTATCTCTGTCTAATTGACGCAGCTCATCTACCCTCCACTTTACTACTCCCAAGGAGTAGAGCAGAATCGGAACGGCAAGCATATTAGTTGCAGACACCTTGTTCTTCCCCGAAAGTTCGGAAGACCAAATCTTTCGGAGGCGGTGTCTGTACTTGCCGCGGAGAGAATCTTTTTATTTGTGATACATCCTGGATGTGCCTTTGTTGCACACCCAGATATGTATAGGTCTCTCCGGCATCCAGATGTCTTAGGATGCTTCCGTCTGCGAGCTGCGCATCTTCAGGAAATTCCCCGCATCGTCCTCTCTTGAGGTGGACGACTGCACATTTGTCCAACCCGAACTCCATACCAATTGCCCGTGTATATTCTTCGACCACCCTAAGAGCGTTTTGTAGTTCGCGCTCTCCAGAGGCATAAAGTTTAAGGTCATCCATATAAAATAGGTGACCTTATGCCTCCGGTCGCTGGGTGGCCCGCATTGATATCCGCGGGTTTGGCGGAGCCCAACAGACAACGGCAGCAGTGAGATGCAGAAGAGGAGAGGACTCAGGGAGTCACCCTGGAAAACTCCTCTCCTAAATGCCACCTGCCCTGTCGTGACCCGCTGTGCACCTGATGTTATGGTGAAGCGGGTCTTCCAGAGCGGCAGCAGCTGTTCTATGCATCTCACTAGTGGTGCTGGTACCGCAAGACATTCGAGCAAGTACAACAATAGCTCATGCGATGTTGTATCAAATGCCTTGCGGTAATCAATCCAGGCCATCGATAATTCCGCTTGTATTGCACAGAATCCTGTGTAATACAGCGGTCTATCAGCAGGCTGTTCTTGCAACCTGCCATACCCTTCTTGGCACCACCCTGTTCGTGTATCTGCTGGAAGACCGGATCAACAGACCTCAGCGTCCTAGCATACAGGATACGTGTAAATATCTTGTAGCAGGAGTTAAGGCAAGTGATCGGCCTATAATTTCTCGGGTCGGAAAGATCCCCCTTTTTGGGGATAAGCACAGTACGTCCCTCGACGAACCAGTGCGGAATCTGCTGCCCCTCGTTTAACCATGAGTTGAAAACTCGCGCCGGCGGTGAGTGGAAGGAAATTTCTTCCACCACCAGTTGTTAATGCCGTCTGGGCCCGGGGCAGCGAAGTTCTTGGTACCAACAAGTGCTTGTTGGACTTCCTCCGTACTGATTGCCGGGCACACTTCTTCTGGCTCTTCAAGATGTCTGTGACACAGAGCCTCGAAGTGTGCAATTGATGGAGTGTCGATATTGAATGGACGCGTCGTTTCGTAGATTGCCTTCCAGACGGTTTCGACATCTTCTACAGTCGGCGGATTCTCGACAACACGCTGTGGCTCTTGAAAGAGGCGGGAAGGATTCGTACGGAACAAATTGTTTTGTTCCCTACTCCTCACCCGCCTCTTTAATATTTTCTTTATCGCCATGAGCTCTCGGATCCTATCTAGACAGTGCTGCTTGATGGTAAGCATCACTGTCAGATTTAGAGTATGGTGTTGACGTCTTAATCCGGCAGCTGTGCGCCGGATCCTGGGAGTAAAAACTCTACCAGTCGTCTTATATTCCACCACACTCTGGATCCGAGAAGCGTGTTGTCTGGCCGACTGTATTTTGCCTTCGATTTTTTGTACACGCCGCTTGGGTTTCTCGGCCCCGTGATTGGTTGACCTCTCACGAGGGACGAGTTGCTTCGCGGCGTTGTACACGGCACAGTTGATTTGCCAGATGTCTACATCTTCCGGAATTTCCTCATCGATGACCGCGTCCATTCTAGCCAGGTCTTGTGGCTTTTGGTTAGCCCTGGTGTTAAGGCTAACCCTCGTCCTTAAGTCTACACCGGTGAACTCTAAAGGATGTTCCCCATCAGCTGGTAATTGCCGCGGTGGGACTGCGGCTGGCAGTTCTTCCAGCTGACGGGGTGCCCTTACGTAACCTGTCCTGAGCAGTAAGGATACTTGATCTCTCAGATGTTGTTGAGAGAAGGCGCGATGCTCTGGATGCATTCCGCACCAAAGTGCATGCAATCGCGCCATGTATCCCCTTCGCTCAGGTTCGCTACTCTCGCGGCAAGTCAGCAAGTCATCCCGAAGTTCCCTCGTCCACTTAAAGCGTCCTTGTCCGTCGCGGTCGTTATCATTGAGACGTTCCGGTGAGGCCCCTCCCACTTGTCTCTGACCCCCATCCGATTGGGGTCGGTCATGAGGGGCCCTTCTTCTGAGATTGTATGGAACCAGAAGTGTAAGGGTTATTAGGTGATTAGCCTTGGTACCCCCGGCCGGCATTTGTCAGGTAGAGTTGCCTCTGCCTGTCCAGGGTCATTATTATTGTTGTTATTATTACTATTATTATTATTATTATTATTGATATCATTTAAATTTGCAAATGATAAAAAATGACGGAAATACTTGATAATACCTGATAGTTTTTTTGGGGGGATTTCGGTCAGATATAACTAATTTTATTATTTTTTTCTAACGTTTCAGTTTATTACACCATCATCAGAGAAACTATTAATTATTAGGTATTTGTTTTAGATTTTGTTACATGTTATTGGATAATCTGTTTTATCGGAAATATTTCTGAGTTTTGGTGAATGCGCCAATGCGAATAAATATGTATCAATACTAATAAAATATTTCCAGGAATGATCTATTAGAATAATCTTGATTTATTGTAGGTATTTTTATCATATATTTTTGAGCCCAAATATAAACGTGTTTCTCCTATCAGAATTAGTGTCGATCACAAAAAATTTGCTTTAATTTGTAAATATCAGGAACAACAAATTTTTAAAACTTATTACCAAAGGATTTCGCTATAAACTTTAAGGCTTCATCACCATTACCCAAACAAATCTAGCACTACTTAGACATTAAGACACATTTGCTAAAACATTTTGTTTAGCATTATTTATAAAAATCAAATGTCTGTTAAAAAAAATTTTTCAAAATTAATAATTTGCAAATGAGAATGGCTTTTTTAGTTTAAAAAATTTCGTTTAACTACTAAATGTTTACTATCTAACTATAATAATTGTTAACAATATAAAAATGAATTAGCAGGTTTATTTGGAAATATGATATTTTTAACAGTTCATTTTCCATTTCTCTCTCATAAACATAAAAAGTACGCATAAATTAGACAACCCCCAAGCCAAAGCCGGATCTGCATGGATTCGGGTTACACAGTAGAAAAAAACGGAGACATACACACACATCTAATACCTTCGAAACCGAGATGTGAACCTGAGAGTCGATAGACAGTAAACCAGCTGCGTTTTTCACAACGCTCTGGCCCACTGCAACTTTGTAATAAAAATCATCAATAATTAAATTTTCAAGTCCTTTGAAAAGTTTTAAGTCCCTTTAAGGGAAATGCTGGACCACTTTTAATTTCTCTTTGGTTCATAATTCCAAGGATGTGGCCAAAATTGCTAAATAATCAATTTCTTAGAAATGGTTGAAAGTTTATAACCAATAAAAAAGAAAGTATTTGCCCTATACAAAAATGTAGATATCCATTTCTTATCTACCATATTACCCTACCTATAGTGGCGGAATTTAGCTTATGTAGAGTCAATTTTCTCGAGTCTGTGACAACAACAATTCTTCAGCGATTCTTTGTTAACATCACCTTAATACATGAGAACAAGGTATGTACAGGTTGATCATTTTAATTAACTCATTCGATTGCATTGCTTGATTTTTCACCTAGGAAAAAGTTGCAAAACTGTACTTACATAAGGAAGTAAGTAATTGTGATTTTTTTCGACCTCGAGATTTCGATTGATATATACGTTTTGTACCCTCCTGAGTCCATTCTGACTATTTTCTGAATTATATCTGTCGATTCGTGTGTATGTGTAGATGTATGTGTGTGTGTATGTGTGTATCTGCGATAATTCAAAATATACTAATGGGAGAGTTCCCAAATTTGACAATTAAGATTTTCAACAACATTTTAAGTGACGCATTAAATTTGGTGAATGTGGTACCACCAGAAGAGACATAGTGAATGAAAGAAGAAAAAAAGGGACAATTTCGGAAAAAAAAATTTAAACTTTTCTGCTGCATTTCAACGAATCTCGACGAATTATAACGAAAAAACATAACTTTAGAGGAAAAAAATCTGTCTGCATGTCTGTACTATCGCGATAGCAGATAAAGCTTTCAAATTTAGTACACATGTTCTAGTAGCCAAATACAACGATAAATTCGATGTTGAGCAAGATAGAAAAATGGCTAAATTTGAAAAAAGTTACATCATTTCATAATTAACAAAAAATGCTTTCAGTATTGACATTTATTATCTCCGTTCTATATTCTCTGTTCTTGAAATATTGTGAAAAGGCTGAACATATACAACTTATTAATTTCTTTATGGAATTTTTTTAATTAACAAATTGATTAGATTGATATTTTAATCGATATCGAGAATTTGAAAATGTCAACAGAGATCTTCGAAGCCTCCTAAATCTAGAGTCATAACCATAATACAAGATGAGTTTGTTATTTTAAGAAACAAAATAGTTATCAATGAGTCATTTGAATTAATACTCATAGGTTAGGTTAGGTTAGGTTTCTTGTGAGTAGGTCCTTATGGACTCTCCTCTATGGCCATAAGCAGGCCTATTGTGGCTCACTCCTAATTAATTTTATTTCACCCAATAAGTTCAGTCTCTTAATGAAACATGTAACGAAGCGATTTTTCAGCTATTAATCTTCCGGTATTTTAATGTGTAATCTGGACTGTTCTTCACTTTGATACACCCTGTATACAAAGATTTGTATCTAATATTTATTTTAAAATAATTGTTTCAAGCCAGTTTCTTTTCAGGGTAATTCTAAGTTATTTTATTATCATAATTATTTGGTTTATATTAAGCACCGTTCGCATAAAACCAAGTAAAAGGGATATTTTATTATTAGTAGATATATTTCTATTATTTATAAATAACCTACAATATGAAAGATTGAGTAATTTAGTTCCAATATTAATCCATGGCCGTTTTAATTATTTTCTTTTTGGAAACATAGTTTAAAAATTATGAAAAAGCGAATATTTAATAAACATTCGTTTATATTAAATAACGCAGAGAATTTGTTTAAAGATATTTCGCTAAGCATGCTTAAATAATATGTGCCCCTCCACATCAGCCGAAATTCCGTTTCTCGCGCAGGAGTCACGTGACTTTCTCGCCACCCGTTGGGAACAAAACTGCTCACGTCGACTAAAACAGACACTTCTTCAATCCGCCAGCTACAGTTCAACACGCGACAACTCCAGTGTGTTCCGCAAACAACTACTTTTAACCGATTGTATCCGCATTTCCCTTTTTCACCGTTTTTTTTTTGTATAGGTATATCTGTTAATCCGAGCGGTCAGAGATATTCCGGTAGTCTCGCGATTCAGTAATTAAAATAGGGTTTTCTGTTCAGAAAATACGTTCCGGGAGAATTCTGTTGTCATTTGATGTGTTCATGTATATACACCGATTAGATTCTGGTGTCAGTCGTTGAGGATAAAATCCAATCCCAGTAAGGAGAACTACTAGTCAGATTTTTAGTGTAACTCGTTTGAGGATAGAATCTGATCAAGTGGTCCGGGAATTAATATCCGATTACATAGGTCAGCTCGTGTTCGATGCGATAACCCATAGCTAGAACCTATAAACTGTTACCAACTACATATTTCGATATTGATCCGAGTCACCACGAATATCTCAGACGGACCAATTTAGGGACATTTTTATCGTTTGATTTATTGCATTTTGTTTAATAAAGATTAAGGTACTATCTAGTTAAGACATCTTTCAGGAACACTCGGTTTTAAATTTAGATTGTATGATACTATACACCGATTGGATTCTAGTGTCACTCGTTGAGGATAAAATCCGATCCCAGTGTTATAGTTAGAAAACACTACTAGCCAGATTTTTAGTGTCAGTGTCAGTAACCATCAGTCCATAGATTGATATCCTGCCGTAGTGTCACGCTTGTACACCGTAACCACTTGTCACCGCCTGCCGTAATACCGCTTCCGCACTAAACGCTTTAAACACATCAACCACTTGCTAGAAACCCGCAGACGTAGTTTCCGTGACTTAGCTGCATTTGATTTACCTGCTTGCATTATCATTATACATTTCAGTAGTAATGAATTCCGTAACTTAACTGCATTTGATATACCTGCTTGCATTATCACAAGCTCTTGCTTAGTTTATTGGCCTGCTTTTTCTGTTACCTCTATTATTGGTTACATTGTTTAATATTTACTGTTGTTATTTTGTGAGATCAATCTTAAATAAAATAGAGTAAGTGAAGTTGAAATTCAGTCTTTTATTTAGAGCATAAATAATAAATCTGGTTATAAACCGAGAATTATTTATCGGCAGGTAAATATTTTTCCATTTCTACGAAACCGACAAGCATACACACAGACCCCTCGACATTCCGTATCATCACTGAGTTATCTTAGCATCTATCATACAGCTGATAGAATAAAGAGGTGTTCCTACACTTTAAAACAGGAATTGGCGCTCGAGACCGTACCGTAAATAAAAGTTCAAAGTAACGCTGCTGTACTAAAAGGTGCCAAAGTGATTAATTATATTCCCATTTTATTGTTACGTCACAAACTGATAACTTTATTGGGTGAGAGTGGGTCCAAATCATCTGGCTGTAGTTGCCCTTTGCCAAATATTGAAAACCGGATCTTCTCTACAGCGGCACAGGTGCATAAAACGTGGTCTGCCTTCTCATCGATACTCAGCGCTTTCCGCTAGGCCTAGTTTATGCAGACCACTTAAGTCATAAAACGATATATCTTTCAAAAACTTACAACTCAGAAAGGAGAATTCTAGGTATGATAAAAAATAACAAAATTATTGAGACGTTTTCAGTTTAAATGTAACACACTGTACATTTTATACTTGTGTGAGTTAATAGAATGTAAAGTCATGGCACTTTAAAACAGATCAATAAAGAATGAGTGTTATTTAAAAAACACCCATTCTTTTCCCATTATTTCCAAGAAAATACAAAATGTGATATATTTCCACAAACACGTAATACATTTTATCCAATTCAACGCAATAAAAGATTTCACCATTTTCTTTTGTTTCCATAATCGTTTTCTGGATATCAACTTGAAAATAAAATCTATTCAAAAAGGGAATTTTATACAAAAATAGATTAAAAATATATACAGATATTGGTATTATATGGTATTTAAACTAAAGAAATTGAAATTACTTTGGTAAAACGGGAAGTGATAGTAAACCCCAGACTGTATAAAAGAAAGGGGATTTATACAGTGTGTCTGTAAAGTATGGAATAAATTCATTATATCTTAAACCAAAAATAATTAGAAAAAATCCTCAGACACGTCGTTTTTTGATTTCAATTGCGCACCTTATACTTTATTTGTTTGATTATGGCGTCATCACTGTTTCCGTTATAACGTCATCATTTTTTTTAAATGAAACACCCTGTATATTTGTCCATTTTTGGATTCTGAATCAACAGCTGATTCAAAAATGTATCACACTTATGGTCTAAAATTGATAAGTTGAAAATATGGTCATTTTGAATATAAGACTAACTAATTTTTCATGTCTTGTTTGAACAAATGATAGTAACTAGAACTAACGGTTAGTTAATAATATAAACAATTTATAGTAAATGTTCGAACTGTACCCCTTGTTGTAGCTGACAGTACCCTAAATGATGAATACAGTGTTGCTGAACCTTGTTTATAGTTTCCTCAGAAATGTTGTTTATTTCTGTTCTAATTCTCTCTTTTAAATCAGCCATGACGTCCGGTCTGGTTTTATAAAATAAGTTTTTGAGATGGCCCCACAGAAAATAATCTTTCGTCAACATTTCTAGGATTAATTCTACTGGGGAATAAATTTAATAACTTTAGGATGAGACAGTCCATTAAAAATTGGAGAGAGGCCGGTCCATTTACAGTTCCATCGAAAAAATAGGGTCAATGATTCTCTTACATCTCCCGCCCATACATTTACCATTTGTGGATACTGTGTATGCTGCTCCCGCATCCATCGACAGTTTTTCCTTGCCCGGTCTACAATTCTGACGATTCACTTCACCATTTAATTTGAAAGTGTATTCATCGGAGAAAATAATATTTTTTATCAGAAGAGGATCACCATTGCACATATTCATCATTGTTTCACAAAATTGTATCCTCACCTGGGCGACCCGTTTTGAGTGAGTCTTCCACCGTACCAGTCTCTCTAAACTTTTTCTCAATTTTACCCAATGGTGATAAAATGTACTATATATAGTTTCCAAACGAGAAATTATTTTCTCGCAATGTCCTTAAGTTTCGTGGAGCAGTTTCAATATGATCTTCGTATGTACACAATATTTCCATTATATTTCAATAATTAATTTTTAATTAGTTTTACTTATTACATATTGTTCATTAATTATTTCTGTATTTAATTAATTTGTGTTTCATATTTATTTTAATTTTAAATTTTACATCCATACAAAATATTTTGGTATGCGCAAAGGTTGGATGTAAACTTCAGACGACTAAAAAATATTTTAGGCTATTGCCATTATCGCCATAATATTTGTTATTTTGTTTGTAGTTAACGTTAAGCTAATGTCTGAAATGACTTTAACTTGTGACAACATAATCCCTTTTGTGGTACCGTTAATGCCGGAAGTTTATATGGTTCTGTTTAATGGAAAGTTATCCTTGTTAATTATTTTAAAGCGACGTATTAGATCCATTACATCCTAGTCTGTAACATATTTGAGCCTTGTTTGTACTTTAAAAATATCTCATAGCGTAGATTTAGTTAATCCTCGTTGATTTGTGGGATACATTGCGATTGGGACACTGCCGAATAGTTTATAATAAAATTATCTTCTTGCTCTATAAATACAAATCTGATATAGGAGATAATAGGAAAGATTTTCGCATCTGGACAAAACCTGTGGATTATTATGAAACGTAACTGTTCCAGAAATTAATTACTTGCCGTAGTACGTCATTATTTGGAAGAAAATCCTAATAATTCAATTAGACGGGTCTCAAAACATCCATACAGATAATCTGTATGGATGTTATTTAGCAAATGTTTATAAATATCCAATTTATTTTTTTTTTATTCTTGATCATCTTCTGACTTCAAGACACAAACTTAAATTAATATTTAGAAAATTATTGTAAAAAAAATTGCTATCCTTAAACGACATGCTTCATTGCGTAAAGCGATATTTTAAATTACTCTACAAAATAATAGTCGAAAATATTGTGGAATTATTTTTGTATGTACCTTCGATCATAGCATGCCTATCCTGTATTGCAATATTAAAATACAAATAACTCCAAAACGATGCCTCCTATTGAAATTTAGTAAGAGCATATTTTTTATGCAGTTTTTAACAGTGGTGTTTTTATTCCAGTCTAAATGTTTTAAAAAAATATGACGAAAAAATTACATGGAAATTTCACTCTCACCCCCTCCTGTAACTACCCCAACATATCATGATATTTAGACAAAAATTTTAGAAAATATGTAACATTATAAAATTAATAGTCCGAATTTAATCTTTGAAACCTAAGATGTTTCGGATTTATTGGCAAATAACTATGTTGTACTTACCCCCTTTAAGGGGTTGTAGTTCCCTTATGAACTGATTTAAGGCAAATGTTTATATACAAAACTTAACTTATTTTTTTCTCGTTGTATCACCACCTTGATGGGTACTTAATTATGGGACACTCTGTATATGTTAAATCATTGATTATACTTTTGACTTTTTAAAAACATTTATTTAGTTACACGAAGGATACCTATACCACAGAACTGATTCTGTGCCTATACTTAGTTTTCTAACAGTGAATTTGAACTTGAAATTAAGTGAGTTATAAGTAGATGTATAGTAGGAGAAATCGTTTAGTGACGGGACGTGCGGGGTAAGACGCCACAGAACGCAGAGCCGGATTTATCTGTATTGCTCGCTTGTTTGCTTTTTCAGTATAGGTTTTTGTGTTCAGTAGCAGCAATTTAACAATTTTAGAAAAAATTATTAATTTGAAATAAAAGTATTAAATTTAAAGTGTTAACTACACATGAAGTATTTGCAGTATTCAAGTCCGCTTGCCTTTAGAGTATATATAAAAAATAAGAAAGATCGCTATGGCATAAAGTTCTTTGAGTTAACCAGATCGGATGGTTTTTATTAAATATGGAAATGTATAGTGGCGCCGAAGGTAAATCTACTAAAGATGTTAATAAAACGGAAGCACTTGTACTTAGATTGATGAGCCTATATCTGCCTAAAGGTCACGAACTATA
>JANEYF010003178.1:0-27748 GCA_029963845.1 Rhamnusium bicolor
GAGGGGTAGGACACTCCCGAAAATTTGTACACCTATTTATAAATACAAATGTATTTTATGGTATTTAATTGTATTTAACTGTAATAATGACCTATTTAGGTATTTATGAGTGTATTTATTTGTATTTACATAGATAGAAGAACCTATTTTTTCTAATATTTTTGTTTCTTTACAAGGTTCTTTAATTTAAAAAGCATCACTGTGAAATTGATCAAGGTAGGCATCTGGTGATACCTGGAATATAGCTTTAAAGTTAACGTCAAATGTTAAAAGAAGTGACTTAAATTTTATTTTTTAATCAATAGGAACATTATAAATACCTACACAAAACTAGGATAAATTTGGAAAACCCAAGAGACGCCACATAAAAAGAGAGATATCCTCGGAAACCCGGACATCTGGTCACCTTACTCTGTATCAGTTACTTTAAAAATAAATGTTAAAAGTATTCAAAATGAGAATTTAAATATTTAGAAACATAGTATTTCATTTAAAAAATATGAACTTCGGTTATGCCCTGTATACCTAGTTAAAAAGTATTTAAAAATACAATAACAAGATTCAGTAATCTATGAGAAAAGTAAAACCCTCCCTTGAAAACATTACAATAATAACAATGAACAAAAGAAGGGGTGGTATAGAGCTGTAGAGTATACCCAAAATCAACGTCTCGTGTTTTCTAATTGAAGAAGGCATTTAACTAAAAACTATGCATGTATTTGTTAGACATTAACCTAAGGAACAATTGAAGTTAATAGCCGAGAATAATTACTAAAATCGTAACAACTACTCGACGACGCACAGTGGGGCCAAATCCACAAAACTCGCTAATAATTACTTTTGCATAATATTTGACAGAAAACAATGTCATTAAATATTATATTCATTATTTTTATGGTTCGGTTAAAACCAGAAACCATATTGTCCAAGTATCGATGTCGGTCGGTCCATCTGTCCGTAGTGTTTCTATCTCTATTACTAAAGCAACTTAGTTCAAACTTAAACATGTGTAATATTAACTAAATATGGTGGCTAGCTGTCCATTTTTCTTAAATTCCGACGTAAATCGTGAAAGTATGCGAAAGTATACTCACAATTATGAAAAACATACGTTCGTGTTATTATTATTATTTTTTTAAGCTGCACGAGGTAGCAGTTAATTTCTACAGGTTAGATTAGTAAACATTTTAAGAAGTGTGTAAAAAAAATAGCGCTAATAGATCAGGGGCCGGAAGTGTACTATAAATCCATGAGAAAATAAGCTTTTCACAAAAACACAATATTGTCGTATGGTTTTAATTAATGCATATATTTATCATTATTACAGTACCATAATAAAAAATATATACCACTGGGTTCACTGGGATCCATTATAAGGTACAATTAAGTAATTCACGGCAGAATAAAATTCCTGTTGCAAAACTCCAAATTTAATATAAGCAAAATATACGTATGTAATATTAAATCACGGAAAACTGAAGATCTCGCTGAAAACTGACAATTGTAGCTTATGTTAATGGTTAACAGATATATAAATTGTTGTTAATTGCCGTCTTTGATTAAAACTTCTGAAGCTCGAGTTTGGGACACCCTGTACAGTAGCCCAAGCAAAACATAATGCACAAGAGATAATACCGAGATCTGAGAATTAATGTACAAAATAATGCATTAATTTGCGCCACTGTACATAACATTTTGATGCCTTATTGAAAACAAAGAAAACGAAGAACAAGAAAACGTAATTTTATAAGAGACTATCTTCAACCCACAAATTTCACCGTAACGCATTTGTATATATTAAAATTTTTTTTAAGGGGTTTAAATTTCTATTTCAATATACTTAGTAAGTATACAGACAATCAACTGTAAAACACCTAGTAAAGTATTAAATTGTTTGCAATTATGGAATGCAAGTGTAAATTTCATCAGCTGTTTAATAAAATTATATTTGTTTTAATTACTAATCTTACATAACTGAATAACTGAAAATATCCAACACTAAAAAATCTTTTCCAGGAAAACAAAGAGAGCTTCTATCTTAAAGTAATAATTTCCAGTTTTATTTGTGATATATACATCTAATAATAATAAACATTGTCAGCTTACCTTTATTTTATAACAGGTCACTGAAAAATAAATAAACAACACCTCTAAAACGCGACTGTTACCTATTTATGTTGGTATTTAAATCTATTTAAATCTATTTAAATCTATTTAAATGTATTTAAATCTATTTAAATGTATTTAAATCTATTTAAATGTATTTAAATCTATTTAAATGTATTTAAATCTATTTATATGTACTTAAATCTATTTATATGTATTTAAATCTATTTAAATGTATTTATTAAATACTTTTACGAGATTTGTACACCTATTTAAGAAGTGTCCTACCCCTCGATATAAATGTACCTACGTACAAAAGAATGCTCGTTTTTCAAACCTACATCACATCGTCCAAAAATATACAGGGTATTCCATTTGAAAAAATTAAGAAAATTCAGTTCAAAAAGTTGTAAATTTAAAAATCCTTTTTGGCCACCCTGTACACTTTTAGGAAGTGAAAATGGCAGAGTGTCATCTCACAGATGTCTCATAACTGGTACTAACATATTTTTTCTTAAAATCGATAGTTGTAATTGTAGTGATATTTTTAATATACACGTGTAAATGGTATAATTTCAATAAAAAAATCATTACATCCAAGTAGTTGGGAGAGAGCCAATAATAATATAGGGAGTGCAAGGAGACCACAAAGAGGTTTCAAAAAATGTTCTGACATACATGGCATTTCATTTAAAAAAATGTTACTTGACCCTGTAGAATAGTCTTGGCTCACCCTGTATATTCGAAAACAATTTCCGGTTATGGACTTTTTCATCTAGTTCACTTATGCTTTTAAATCAAGTTTCTAGCTATCATAGAACTCCAGATATCGAAGTCAGACGCACTATTGCTCCACCTTGTATAATGCTTGATCGTAGTGATGTAAACTTTAGAGCCAAACCACACGAGCGTTAATTCAACGCACGTTCGACGCGCGTTGAAATTTCGCGTTGTAGAAATACATTGAAATATATTGTGCCATCCACACGAACAACGCGCGTCATATTTAACGCGCGTTAAAAAATGACAACGCTTGGTATCTCCACAACACGCGTTCGACGTGGCAACGCGCGTTGTACAAATACGTTGTATTATATGTGACCATACACACGATATTAATTTAACGCGCGTTTCAGTTCGTATGAAGACACGTTGCTAGTTAAGTTATAACCTATTTAAAGTACGAATTATTCCGTCTTTAATTTTGGTAAAAAGTTCATCAAATGTTGCAATCGACATACGAAAATAATTAAAAAAATTTTATGGGATCTTCTCGAAATCTAGGAAAAGACAGTAGAATGCGCCCTCGCTATGTCGTATTTCATTAATAGGGTGTACCGAGGGGTAGGACACTTCTTAAATAGGTGTACAAATCTCGGAAAAGTATTTAATAAATACATTTAAATAGTTTTAAATACATTTAAATAGATGTAAATAGATTTAAATACATTTAAATAGATTTAAATACATTTAAGTGGATTTAAATACATTTAAATAGATTTAAATACATTTAAATAGATTTAAATAGATTTAAATACCAACATAAACTCTGTCAAGACATGTTCACGTATGCATTTTATTATACTGCCGGCAATTATAGGTAACAGTCGCGTTTTAGTGGTGTTTATTTATTTTCCAGTAACCTGTTATAAATAAAGGTAAGCTGACAATGTTTATTATTAGCAGATGAAATTTGCATTTGCATTTCTTAATTGCAAACAATATTTTACTAGGTGTTTTACAGTTGATTGTCTAAGTGTGCGGTGACCATACTTACTAAGTATATTGAAATAGAAATTTAAACCCCTTAAAAAAAATTTGTGGGTTGAAGATAGTCTTTTTTAACACGCTTTTATTAGCTTCACCTGTATGTTTGTTTGTAACCGACTCTTTGAACTCGATTTTGACCCACTTTAAACGGACAGATTTAATTGAAACTTTGTACACTTACGAAGAACCGGTAACAATACAATAATTTGATAAGTTTATATCATTATCCTGATCAGGATCGCCAGAATTAAATAATTTCCTTTCCTCACGTATCCTCTGCGTGAGAGCAAGAGGCTTAATACTGTAAGTACATTCCGTGATTCTCAGTTCGGTCGTTGGCCGAGCGGGCTAAGGCACAAGTCTTAATCGACGCGAAACGATGGACTCCTCGGGCGTGAGTTCAAATCCCATGGCTGAAAAAAAAATTTTTTTTTTTTCAGAAGTATCTGTTGGATCGTAATATGTTATAATATCAGCATCAATAAGCAATATAAATATAGTTTAAAAAAACTAAAAAACACGCTTTCATAGCACATCAAACTAAAAAGTGAAAAATAAATATAGTTTAAAAAAACTAAACAACACGCTTTTAAAGCACATCAAACTAAAAAGTGAAAAATAATTATTAATATAAACTGAAAACAATAATGAACGAAAAATACTAGTATTATTGTGAAAAAAAGCGTGGGGCGCTTTGTGCCATATTTTTCGTATATCGAGCAACCCACGCTTTTTTCACAATAATACTAGTATTTTTCATTCATTATTGTTTTCAGTTTATATTAATAATTATTTTTCACTTTTTAGTTTGATGTGCTTTAAAAGCGTGTTTTTTAGTTTTTTTTAAAAATTACGTTTTCTTGTTCTTCGTTTTCTTTGTTTTCAATAAGGTATCAAAATGTTAGGTACAGTGGCGCAAATTAATAATGCAATATTTTGTACATTATTTCTCAGATCTCGGTATTATCTCTTGTGCAATATGTTTTGCTTGGGCTACTGTACTACTGTACAAGGTGTCCCAAAGCTTCAGAAGTTTTAATCAAAGACGGCAATTAACAACAATTTATATATCTGTTAACCATTAACATAAGCTTGTCAGTTTTCAGCGAGATCTTCAGTTTTCCGTGATTTAATATTACTTATACGTGTATTTTGCTTATATTAAATTTGGAGTTAAATTTTGATTAACTTTTTTTATATATTTTTGTAAATGTTTCAAAATGGAATAATAATAATATTGATATATTTGAATCAGAAAAAAATAAACTTTCCAGTAACATACTCAAACAGGATATTAGCTGGACAAAATATTTTCATTATAGTGTCGAGACGTCGAGTGTTGGTTGATTATAGTTATTATCTCGGTTATTAACTTCAATTCTTCCTTAGGTTAATGTCTAACAAATACATGCATAGTTTTTTAGTTAAATGCCTTCTTTCCCGAATTAGAAAACACGAGACATCGATTTTGGGTATACTCTACAGCTCTACCACCCCTCCTTTTGTTCATTGTTATTACTGTAATGTTTTCAAGGAGGGGTTTTACTTTTCTCATAGATTACGAATATGTTTTTGTATTTTTAAATACGTTTTGACTAGATATACAGGGCATAACCGAATTTCATATTTTTTAAATGAAATACTATGTTTCTAAATATTTAAATTCTCATTTTGAATACTTTTAACATATATTTTTAAACTGATATATGTACAGGGTAGGGTGACCAGACGTTCGGGTTTCCGAGGATATATTCTCTTTTTTGTGGCGTCCTCGCGGGTTTTCTAAATTTGTCCTAGTTTTTGTGTAGGTATCTATAATGTACCTATTAATTAAAAATAAATACAAATAAATACACTCATAAATACCTAAATAGGTCATTACTACAGTTAAATACAATTAAATACCATAAATACATTTGTATTTATAAATAGGTGTACAAATTTTCGGAAGTGTCCTACCCCTCGGGGTGTACCCATCATTTTCGGTTTCTAACTCTTCTTTTTCTTACTGTTTTTGCACTTAAATAAACAAACAAAACGAGCTCTACATCATCCATGGCTGAATTAACAATGATAGCGCGCGCTTAATGCCTATTCACCTATCTCGTGTGGATGGGCAAGCAACGTGCGTTACTTTAGCGCGCGTGGAACGCGCGTTGAATTAACGCCCGTGTGTTTTCGCTCTTAGTTATTACTTCTTCACCCTTCAATGTGTGGAAGGTATGTATTCGTAAAAAAAATTTTGAAATTTTTTTTTGCATTTCTGGACGAATCTCGACGAATTATGACGATACACAAAATTTCAAACAAAGAAATTGTTCTGTCTGTGTGTCTGTCTGTCTGTATGGTTCGTGATAGCAGCTACAGTTTTTGAGATAAATTTGGTACACACATTCCAGAAGGCAAGGAAAAGATTCATTTCGTTGATGAGCAAAATCGGTTCATAAAATTTGAAATTTCAAAAAAATATATTAGTGACATTTTTGAAACAATTTGAAATGTCAAAATTTTTTTTGACATTTCAAATTTTAAAATCTTAGGGACATCCCACCAATGTGACTTTTTTTGAAACGTCAATTTAAAATGTCAAAAAAAAATAATGACAATCCACTAATGTGACATTTTTGAAACGTTAAAAATTACTTTTTATTTCAAACCCACCACACATCGAGTTTTTTTGAAACATCAAAATATGACTTTTTTGAAACGTCTAAAATTACTTTTATTATAAACTCCATCACACGTCGAGTTTTATTACGGTGAGGAAGTTCTCATCCCCAAATAATTGGCATCGGTTTTATCGAGTACTTTAACGATTAGTTACTTTCTGATATGAATACGCGTTACTTTGTACTCGTTACTCTGTACTTCTTCTGTTTTTTGAAAGAAAAATATTTACACTATTTCTGACGTATTATAGCGTTAACTTTGAAACCATTTCCTTGCATATTGATTCGTATATCATAAAGAATGAGCCAAACATATTAATACACAGAAATATATTTTTTTTCAAAACAACATATTTTTCTATAGACAGATAGAAAGATGGATAGATAGAAAGATAATCAGATAGATAAATAGCTATATTTATTTAACCAAGTTACAAAAAATGTTTTTGGCAGGTCAAAAGAACAAATTGATAAGTATAATAATACACAAGAACATTATACACAATAGCAGTATAAAAGACGTTATAAAACAGTATTTGTCTTAAGACATTTGACAAACTACATATAAAAGATATAACCTAAGCAAATAATATAAGTATGTAAAATATTATATAAAAGATATGGGGTAACATATAATATGAAACATAGTCCAGATCATAAGAAACAAGCAGAAAAGAAATAAATAAATAAAGGTCGACTTGAAACGATTTAATTCGTTTAAGTAGTGCAAATTTGTGTATTTAAAAATTCTTCAATTGAATAGAAACAGTGATTTAAGATGTGGCTTTTAATTTTGTACTTAAATCTATTAAAATTAAGAGATTTTTTATGTCAGTTGGAATATGATTATATAACTATAGGTTTAATGAATTTTTTTGTGATTTTGTTAATCTAAGACGAGGCTGTCTGATTGGCAGATCTGGCACCATAAATGTGAAAATCAGAGTTAGTAGAAAAAGAGTTTTTATTCTTATGAATTTCTAGTAAGGTAACATAAATATGAAGTGAAGGCATTATACCTACCAAGTATTTTAAATATTGGTAAACAGTGACCTCTCCAGCCAGCATTAGTAATTAACCTAACTACTCTATTCTGTAAACGAAAGGCGCCGTAAATAGGCAACTGTGTATAAGTTATATAGTCAGCGAAACTTATATTGTGACGTGGTGACGTGCGGAGCAAGCCGCGACATGTGGGCGGGAAATGTATAACATATGACATCGTCCGTCTTTTACACCGCTTACATTGAAGCGAGAACGATGATTGTTGTTTTTGCTGGCACGCGACCGAGGCGGAGTTTCACTTACATTCTATGATACTTCAAAGCCGCACTTAATTTTGTTATCGAATCATTCTAGTAGTGCTCATATATTGTAAGTATAATATTATAAGATAAATAATAATTATTTAATATCTGTTTATTTGCTGGCGTGTTCTTGAAAATATTTTAAGGTTATCGTGTTGAAGTGAGTTGTGTAATAGTGTAATATGAGTAATAATTATTTTATATCTGTTAATTTGCTGGTGTGTTTTTGAAAATAATTTAAGAAGGTTATCGTGTTGCAGTGAGTTGTGTAATATAAGTAATAATTATTTCATATATGTTTATTTGCTGGTGTGTTTTTGAAAATAATTTAAGAAGGTTATGATATTGCAGGAGTTGTGTAATAGTGTAATATAAGTAATAATTATTTTATGTTTATTTGCTGGTGTGTTTTTGGAAATAATTTAAGAAGGTACTTGATTTAAAAATGTTCGACCGTGGGAGGCCTCTACGTCTGTATCTTATTGTTGTGAAAATGAAAATAATAGTGACTACAGCGATAAAGAAAATCAAAATTCATTAGTGTTTTCAGTAAGAAATAATCGATTACATTTGAACGAGCGTGCGAAACAAATTTGTCTTAATGTTTACTATACTCTTTTGAAGCGACGAGTTAATGACCCTAATTTGTATAATTTGGATGTATTAGGTGAAAGAGCATCTCTAACTAACGTTCCCCGTCCCACAATATACAAACTGGTGAAAGAAGGTGCCCTCCCAAGAAAACAAACATCCGACGTCGGTCAATCGAAAACTCTGGACCCCTCGTTAGCAAAACTTTTAAGAACTTTAGTTTACGACGCGTATCAGAAAAATTACATCCCAACTATTGACGTGGTAGACAGAAAATTAAAAGAAATGGATTATCTAAAATATACCAAAAGAACTTTAGGAACCTGGTTGAGAAAAATTGGATTTAAATATCAAACTATTAATAAATGCATGGCGATTATGGAAAGTTGACAAATAGTGGATTGGCGAAATTCATATATAGAAGAGATGAAAGAACTCAGAAGGGAAAATTGACCAATTTATTATCTAGATGAAACTTGGAATGATACTCATGACACCGTAAAAAAGGATGGACTGATGGGTCTAGGAAATGTCAACCAATCTCATTGCCCCCTAATAAAAGGACTCGGTTGATTATATTACACTGTGGATCAGTTGATGAATGGGTTGATAATGCATTAAAACTGTGCGGAAAAACATGGAAAACTGTAACGTTGATTACCACAAGAACATAGAGGGAGAAATAATAATAATAATAATTTATTTGTCCACTGGATCATTTACATGATATACTCGATGATATAGGATATGTCAAAAATATATCTGAAAAGTCAGACAATATAACAGTAATTTTAATTAAATTAATAAAATGTAAAATATACATACAACACATTAAACAAATAAAAAATATATATATTAAACATGATATAAAACAGAATATAAAACAGGTTATAAAACAATATAAAACAAAGGCTACAAATTAAATCATAACTTAATAATTCTAAAACTTATAGCAAATCATTTAGGTACTCATCAACAGAATAATATGATTTACTTTCAAGTAAATTCTTAGTTTTTATTTTAAAATTTCTTTCGTCTAATATTTTGTACGATATGGGCAGTTTATTGTACACTTTAATTGCTAAATATTTCGGACTACGTTCACATAATGTAAGTCTATGATAAGCAAAGAAGTATCATCAGCAAAAAGAATTGAATTTATACTCTTAAAATTGTTGACAAATTATATAAAGAATTGGTCCCAGGACTGACCCTTGTGGCACACCTACTGTAGTTCCATTTGCCTAGATTTAATATCATCTATCTGTACATAGTGTTTCCTACCCTGCAAGTAACTTCTGAACCATTCTAGTGATATACCTCGGATTCCATAGCCTTCTAGTTTAAATAACAGTAAGTTATGACCAACAAGGTCAAAGGCTTTACTGAGATCGAGAAATATTTGAGGAATGGTTTGAAAATACACTAATTCCAAAATTAAAACCGAACAGCATTATTGTTCTTGACAATGCGAAGTACCATTCGAGACAACTGTATAAAATTCTTAACAAGAGTTCTACTAAGCTGGAGTTACACATTTTCTTAATGGACACATGATCTATATTATGAGGAAAATTATAACAAAGCATAAGTACCTAGCTGTTGCTGCAAATGAAAAATTATGAGAAGTATATTATAGATAATGTAGCGGAGAGATATGGCCACAAAATGTTGAGATTACCGCCATATTTCTGTATTTTCAACCCGATTGAATTAATTTGGTGTAAAGTGAAGAAAAACGTCCAAAAAAAGGAAATATTTTTCCGAAATTTGATACAAAAAGTCGTAGAGTTAATTCAATATGAAGTGTCGAAAATTAACAGGGAAGATTGGGAAAAAAAATTAGGGAAGTAATTACAATTGAGGATGATTATTTAAAAATGCCAAATTTCATATAAATAGTAGACATAAATTTATTATACATATGAACGAGGATAGTAGTTCATCACAAAATGAAGAAGAGGGTGAGAAGGACGAGGATTCAGGGGAAGAAGCAAAGTGTGGTGAGGTAAAGTGAAGTGATGTGAAGTGAGGAAGTGAATTTTGTGATATCAACTGCATTTAATTCCGTTTTTGTGTTTTCGTGGTTCAGTGCTTGAGAAACATTCTTTTTCAGGATGTTATTATTTATTGATGTTATTATTTTTTCATTTTGACAAAAATATGTCTCTGTTTTTATTAAAGTAATAACTTTACTATTAGAATTTATTGTTAGTTTATTTATTGAGAAAAAATATATCCTGGCAAGAAATGCTCATACTTCCTCGCGGTTCTTGCTGGGTAGTAACAATTTATATTGAGCCAACTTGAATACTGTAACTGTTGTATGTGTAGTCAATACGTTAAATTCAATACCTCAAAAGCCTGTAATGCTCGTTTTGTTATTTTCATCCTTTGTGCGTGTACAGGTGGTTTAACAGAAGCAAAAATATCAGTCATTTGTTTATTTTTAAAATAAACTAAACTATGTACTTTTTGAAAAGTAACGCTGTTAATAAATATTACTACTAACAGCAAAGCGCCCATACCCTACGATTTTTGTAACAATGACAATAACATTAAAAAAAACCACGATTTTGGAGATACGAAAAAATCACATTTTAAAATTTAAATTTTATTAAATTTATTTAAGTAACTAAATTAAAAAAAAATAAAATTTTATTATTAGGGAAAATGCTAAATTAATTATATTATACTGGTATTCATAAAACTAATTTTTCTGTGACTGTGTAGAAAGTCTGAATTTCCAACATGCAAAGCAATATAGAAAATGGCGTTTTACAGTACCCCGTGTGGAAAATGTTACTTTCCGCACTAGCGTGTGTGGTGTTATTTTCATTGGAAGTGAATATAAATTAAAACATGTTTAAAACACTTAAAAATAAACATGTTTTAAACTATTTAAAACGAGGTTTAAAACAACTGTGTTTGAAACACTTATTTTAAACATTTTGTTTTAAAAATAACTCTGAATTTTAATGGGATTTCCTAGTGTAGCCTCGCGTAGTAGGGACCGTAGTTGAAAATACGTTTTGGCGTCACATCTGTCATCCCCAAGTTCTTGCTAATACATGCTTACGATGGTTTCTCGTTACTCGAATTCAACTGCAGTTTGAGTGTTGAGAACTACGAGGCGGAGGGCTGAGCATGATGGAAGATGGAAATTGGCTCTTGAATACTCCATGAGCGTGAAAACGACTCAACAGTTATTGCCTGCATAATAAAATAATCGTATATTCACTAAATTTTCGAGATTCAGATGATTTTTTATAGTACTTGCTATTAGTCCCCATTAAACCGGTGAAAGTATGCTGTAACCGAAGATCCAGAGAATCTTGCTGTAACCGTAGATCTAGAGAATCTTGCTAAAACTGGAGACCACCAAAACTTGTAAAATAAAACTAATTAATCTAATATTTGCTTCTTTGTTGTAGTAAATAGGGAAAAGTGCGGGACGGTACTAGACAGAAAATCTTACTCAGACGCTATACGTGGATATTGCCATCCCCAACATGAGGGACAATTGCATTAGTTCGGTTTTTGAACAACAAGGCGATGAGGGGTGCAAACGGATCCTTAATAATACTTTATACAATATATAATATACATAGTCACACGATGTGGTGACAAATCTAGAGGAAGCAATTTCAAATCCAGTTAAGAAAAATGTTTTCGAATGCAGCAGTAATGAACAATTGCTACATTAAAAAACGTATTTTGCCGGAATACAAAATAATTTTCTATATAAATTCAGAGCGTAGGTATGTTAGTTGCAATAAATACGTACTATGGTAGGTAACGCATAGTTAATTTTTGTGAATGAACGAACACCGTATTATAGTAAAAATTGTTTCAAAATTACTAATCAAGAAGGTTAAGAAACTAATTGTGAGGTTAACGGTTTTTTTAGATAAACAACATCTTTGTGCATCATTCAATATCATTAGGTGCTGCCATTATTTCTCGAAGTTATTCTTTGAGATATGGAAATTCCTCATACGGATAAGTTTATCAAATAAGCTGTGATAAACGTTTAAATACAAATATGATAAAACGATTCTGCTTTGTTGGTTAAAATATTAACAACCTTCAAATTACTCACCCAATTCATTTGAAATGTCAGAATTTAATGTGTTTTCGCTAATCTTTTGGTGGTAGACACAAAGATGGAAATTGAAAACTCGCTAACACGGCATTATAACAACTGCGGTCATATGTATATGTACTCGTATGTAGATATGATTGTTAACTGTTACTTGAATTTATGATAATCATAATAATAAAATATACTTCAGCTAATCTTTTTATAATATCCAAGTACGTAGATATTTTAAATTTAGGTAAACAAATAGTTTTAGAATTATTGCTGTAACTATCCTTAATGATCGGATCATGAACAATGATCTTGATCATATACCTAGTTAAAAAATGTCAATATCCATGGACACCTACCTACACGGTAAAAGAATATGTCTAGTAGGTATTTACAAAAAAAAAAAAAGATTTTTTATGGTTATATACTTTCTATTCGTAGGTATCACAATTATGAAATCTGTTGTTCCATTGTATGTGACCAATTAAACAGATATAATAATTAGTTACATAAAAAAATTATCTCATTCTTATTATTATATTACGGTTTGTATAACTTTGTCGTCTATGCATGTAGGTAATAAAAACGAAAAAATATAACAATGTATTTCTAATAATGGGTAGTATTCTCAACAGTAAAAAAATCACAAAGTAAAATCAATGGAGTTTTGCCTATTTGACAGTTGAAAAAGTATTATTTGTACACATCACTATATTATTATAAATCATAATGTAATCTAAACAAACAGAACATTATTTATTATTACTGTTATTCCTGGCTTATAATGTTGTTATTAATTTATTAATATTAAACAGTCTTTCATTATATAGTTATTATTAAAAATTGATTGTTATTGTCACATAATTTAATTGCATACCTATTTCTTGTTCTATTTGTATTTTTATAAGTGTTATCTAAATTAGTAATACCTACGCGGACTATAGGTTTTGTCATAAAAAAAGAAAGGTGCGTTCTTTGGCTGATTGTGTCATTCATGTATACTTATTACAATAATTTTGGCATACGATGCACTGGTGAAAATAAATATCACGATTAGTTAAAAACGAGCAAAATGCCTAACTGGCTTTTTCGACAAGATAAGTATCAAAAAATAAAAGAATACTCACTTGCAAGAGGTCAACGTTTCATTGTACCATTTTACATTCTTTAAAAAAAATTCTAAAATTTGTTTTTATTGTATCACAACCCCAATAAGATCACAGCACTGAATTTACTCATTTTTACAAGTTTATTTACAACTATGATTATAAAAATGTTATTAAGAATACTCCAGATGCCACAACACAGGACGAGACATGCACTAAAACACAGCTGTGTACTGTCAGTGTGTATACCGGATGGTTGCACCAAATGGTTCTGCACGCACCAACGGTAAAACAAGAACTGATCAAAAAAAGAAATCTATTTAATGTTTTCAGAGACAACACCGCAGCGCCCCAGTTAGCACTGGATGCATAAATTTATTAAAAGTTGTTGAAAGAAATTTTCACTGATAACTTTTCACAAGTTTATGACATAACTTAATTTTAAATCTTCTTCAAAGTAAAACAAATGAATGTATGTCCAGCCTTACTAGATGGCGGATTAGTTTATCTACTCTCGTAGAGATAGCGCCATGTGTCACATAAAATCGTAGAATCTTAGCAAAAATATGAATCTTTTGGAAACGTAATTATCAATTATTGTGTTCTCTTCCTTAACTATATGGTAATCTACACGCTAAATAATTTGTTCAATTTTAATAACTAATAGAATATACCTCCCACTAAACACGAAACATCCAAAGGATATTTTATAACGTTGCTAACAATAAAAACGATATTTCTTATAAACATCCTCTGTAAGTGAATAAAATGTTTAATAAATACATTCATTTTTAAATGTTATTTATAACATTAAGATAGCTACATCCTTAGTTTGTTTTGTAATTAACGTTTGTAGAAACATCTTACTTGAAAAAACGTCCTTTTTATGATCATCCTTAAATTGTTATATTCAAACGGTTCAACAATATTGTTACAATTCTCAGAAAACTACTGTCGTATTTATGATAAAAGCATCTATTATATACCGGGTGAGTCACGAATTGCGCTCGCCCCGATATCTCCTAAAATATTTTGAATAGAAAATTGAAATTTCGAGGGCTTATTATACGGCTAAAATGCCATCTTTTCAATAAAAAATCAAGTTTGGTGCACATCCGGTTTGACCGGAAATGCCCACAACTTTCGATTTTTAAATGAAACACCCTATATATTTTTACATTTTTGGAATCTAGAGGAAATTTTGATTACACTACATTCATTTTGGTCACTTTTTAATTAAACATTAAAAATTTTATTAAAAAAATCTATTTCTGAATCCAGAGTGCTGTCTGACAGCTGATATTGTTTTACTACATTCAATGGCTACTATGATTTTTCCAATGTTATTAGGTTACCAGATTTTAAACAGAAATGTGTCATTTTAGTTTCCAAAGCCCCCTAATCTATTAGCCGCATGTTTCTAAAAGCTTGGTTGCATTGTATTTTGGCTGAAATCTCAAATATTTCTGAGCGGATTTTGAAAATTTTGGTATCATTGGATTCGTATGAAAATGGGGTATTTAAAAATGTTGGTGGACGATTAACTTCCCATTTAAAAAAACCGAGTTAGTGGGTAAAAATCACATTTAAAAATTTTAAACGCCTCTAGACAATTAAGTAATGCAATCATATTGCTCTTTTTATTTTTATAGTAACGTAGCACACAAACTAAAATATATTTTGGGCACCACAGCACTCTGGATTCAGAAATAGATTTTTTAATAAAATTTTTAATGTTTATCAAAAAGTGACCAAAATGGATGTATTGTATTCAAAATCTCCTCTAGATTCCAAAAAATGTAAAAATATATAGGGTGTTTCATTTAAAAATCGAAAGTTGTGGGCATTTCCGGTCAAACCGGATGTGCAACAAACTTGATTTTTTATTGAAAAGATGGCATTTTAGTCGTATAACAAGTCCTCGAAATTTCAATTTTCTATTCCAAATATTTTAGGAGATATCGGGGCGAGCGCAATTCGTGACTCACCCGGTACATATGTCTACTATTAAAACATTAATATCATATTCTTTTGTCTTGCCTATGCATTTTGAACTCCCTTTAAAGCTTTTATTACTATAAATCTAGATAAGGAACTTAAAGTGGTAGGTGTTTCCCACCACCAGAATCCGCTATCTTATAAAGCGAACGAAAATCAGAAAGTTATATATATAAAAAAATGACGCACAACTTAAATAAAAAATGTTAATATATTGTTCCGTTTTTTTTTTTCATACGGTCATTGATTTTTATATAATATATTATTGCTGATTGAAAAAATCTAATAACTAAATTTATTTCTAGATTTACAAGTTAAAGATGTAAAGATGGTCAAATATATACAAGAAGCTGTGTTGTTTTCATAGATAAATAGATATATTAAGTTGCTTTTATCCTTTTATCTCTTAACTTTAATCCCTCACAATACATCTCTAGCTTATCTAAATCACAATGAATGCCACCAACCACTACCTTGACCACATACCAATCATTACAAAGGAAAACCCCCAGACCCAGTGTTGCCAACCTTACGCTATCTTCATGCATCTGTATGTATGACCTAACAGCACATCCCCCTTATATACTTTTTTTTTGTGCGGGAATCCATGCATACATACCTATACATACCGTGATACGACATAAGTTTGTTACTCGACATAATCTGTTAAATATGCAGGTTTTGAAATCACTCTTTTTGGCCTGTTTGGAATAATATTTTTATCTAGAGTTTTTGTTGGAGTCACTAGTCCTTGCTGATTCGTAACCTGAATACATGAAGTGTCATTGTTACTTTCACAAGCAGCCGTTTGTAAATTACTTTCCCCATTACTAGGATGAGCGTCACTGGGTTGTTTTTTATCAAAGTTAATATAATTAGGATTAGGAGTTTCAGTATGGGGTATTAAATTGTCATCTCTCGGGAGGTGATAAGGTGCATATATTAAATGCCACCTATTTTGCCATACTGAGTTTGCACAATATAGGAACGAGGTTCCTGACAAAATTCTACAATTTTACCGTACTGTCTTACATCAATCACCCAGACTGAATCACTTATATTTAAAGGTTGCATGTCCTTAGTCTTATGCCTTGCCTTGAATCTGTTTATTCTTTATTTGCTTTTCTTTTTTAAGTAAACAAGGCCCGGGGTCAATGACTTCATTGAGATTATTTGATATTTGAGGTAAATTTGTTCTTAATTTCCTGGACATCAGAAGCTCTGCAGGTGAAAGTCCGGATTCTAGTGGGGTAGTACGGTATACTAGGAGTGCCAAATATAAAACATTTCTGTTTTTCTTAATCAAATGTTTAGTAGTATGTACAGTTCTTTCTACCAAACCTTTGCTTTGTACAAAGTAGGGACTACTAGTGATATGGATAAAGTTGTAATCTTAAGAAAATTGTTTAAATTTCATTGCAAATTGTGGTCCGTTGTCTGAACGAACTACTTCTGCGATTCCGTACCTAGCAAAAAATTCTTTTAACTTTAAAATTATCGAGTTTTCATTTAAAGAGTTAAGTTCAAATATTTCGAAAAAACGCAAATAATAATCCACTATTTATAATAGCGGATACCATTTTTCTAATTTAAATTAGTCGAGAACTATTTTCTGCCATGGCCTTAAAGTAATTTCATCTCGACATTACGTTTCTTTAATATTGGTGAGATTTTCTATACATTCTGGGCAATTTTTTACTAAGTTTTCAATTTGAGATGATAGCCCAATCCATTAGACGCAAGCTTTCGCCCTTTCCCGACATTTGACAATACCAACATATATGTCCCGTGTGAATAAATTCAAGACACTTTAATTGCAATTCTTTAGAGATAATAATACGTGAGTTTTTTAAAAGCGTTCTCAGCATATGAGATATCATATCTATATTGACAATAAGGTAGTAGTTTAATTGGTAATTTAGATTTCTCTGGCCAATGTGTTAAACAATACTGTTTAATTTTTTGCATAGTTACATCATTATTCTGTTCTTCTATTATTCGTTTAAGGAAATAGTCTTTAACTGGTAATTTTGTAAGTACTGAGTTTACATATGTCTCTACTTCATCGCTACATAGTTCGCCAGTTCTAGGAAATGAATTTTTTATCGGACTACTACTTAATGTATCAGAAACGACTATATTTTTTCTTGGTGTATACATTACCTTGCACTTGTAACGAATGAAACGCATCCTAAAACGTTGGAGTCTTGGAGTAAGTTCATTTAAATTTTTTGTTTGTAAGATTTGTACTAATGGTTTATGATCGGTTTCGAAAATTAGGTCCTCAAGCCCTATTATACAGGGTTTCCCAACCAAAAGACACCCTGAATAACTTTGGAGATAAAATTTTTTTAAAAAATTGGTGAAACACGTCGACCTTGTTTCCAAGGGGGGCATATTTTAGTGTAATACTTGTATACCTATCATCATACCTCTATCCTACACGGCCACCCCCCTCAAAAAATTCAAATGGCAAGGGGGGTCGAGTGATACACCTTTTGAAAGGTCTTTTAATTCCCTACATAACTGTGTATTTTTTTTAACTGTTATCGATTCGTTCTTAAGGAAAATAATTTTATTTTTGATGATTTCACACAATCGAAATCGTTTAAAAAATCTAAAATACACGGAACTGGGTATTGGAATTTATAAAAAAATCTACATTTTTTAGTACTCTCAAATCAACACGAATTTTTTCGACAAAAAACACTGTCCTTGTCCGTTAAGTTTTAGAATAATAGACTCATAAGTATCTGATAGTCCTTGAACATTAATTTGTTCACAAGTCACAACCAATCTTAAATCGAGATACATTTTACCAGAGCAAGTTCTCAAAATTGTTTATACCCTTCAGGAGAGAATAGAAATTGTCAGCATTTATTTTAATAATGATAATTGTGCTAGAGCTACGGAGCGCATATTCAATAGAAATCACCCAGATAGAAGAGTTGGTTCTCAGAATGTTTTACAATTATTGACAAAATTTATGGAAACAGGTTCTGTAGGAAACAAAAAGCATGAACCTCAACGACCGATTAGGAATGAAGCAGTCGAAGTGACAGTTCTGGGTCATTTGCAGATGGATAATAGTCAATCGATCAGTAAAGTAGCTGAGGCTTCCGGTGTACCACGAAGCAGTGTTCATCGAATTGTAAAGGGCCACAAATTTCATCTATATAAATTTAAATTGGTACATGAATTAAACGAAGATGATCCCGATAGTCGGCTTGAATTCTGTGAGATTTTTAGTGAACAATTAAACAGTAATGCCAATCTACTGTACGATACGTGTTTTTCTGATGAATCGACATTTCAGTTAAATGGGGAGGTAAACAGGCACAATTGTAAGTATTGGAGTGAAACCAATCCACATTTGTTCATGGAAGCTCATACCCAAAGGCCTCAGAAGTTAAATGTTTGGACTGGCATCTTAGGGGATCACATTGTGGGGCCGTTTTTTATTAGAAAATAACATCGATCCAATGATTACCCAAAGACGATAATCTTTTAGAGGGCGAACTGTTTTTTCAACAGGATGGAGCACCCCACATTTTGCTATAGCAGTCCGTCAATTTCTGGATAATCGGTTTCATGAGCGATGGATTGGAAGAAGAGGTCCTGAGGAGTAGCCCGCTAGGTCACCCGATTTAACTCCCTTGGATTTCTTTCTGTGGGGACATTTGAATTCGAAGGTATTTGCAACAAAACCCGCATCTCTGGAAGAGTTACGTGAAAGAATTGTTCGAAAATGCTGTTTATTGACTCCAGATGTGTTCAGAAATGTTCGTACAGAATTTCAAGACAGATTATGCTACTGTATGGAAGTCAGTGGGGGTCATTTTGAACAATACATACGATAATTTAAACCGCTTCTTTTATTTTTATTCCCCGAACCTAAAATAATGAAACAATTATTTCTCAGGAACGAATCGATAAAAGTTTAAAAAAATACACAGTTATGTAGAGAATTGAAAGACCTTTCAAAAAATGTATCACTCGACCCCCTTTGCCATTTGAATTTTTTGAGGGGGTGGCTGTGTAAGGTAGAGGGATGATGATAGGTATACAAGTATTACATTAAAATATGTCCCCCTTGGAAACAAGGTCGACGTATTTCACCAATTTTTCAAAAAAATTTTATCTCCAAATATGTTACTGCAAGAGCTTCTTTCTCAATTTGTGCATAGCGCGTTTCTGCCTGACTGAGTAATCGAGAAGTACAATAGTTTCCCTTGTATTGTCCTTATTCACTTGCATAAGACAACATCCAATTCCATACGAACTGGCATCAGAACTACCAATAGTAGTTTCATTAGCGTCAAAAAATGCTAAATTGGGAGGATTTTCTAACAAATTTTTTACTATACCAAAAGATTTTTCTTGCGAAAGTCCCCATAAAAATTCTGAATATTTTTTTAAGAGTAAGGTAAGTGACTCCAATATTTCTGATTTATTGTTAATATATTTTCCCGCATAATAAATCATCCCCCAGATTTTCAAAAGTTCAGTTTTGTTTCCAGTAGTTGGAAACTCTCGGATAGCTTTTACTCTGTCTGGGTTAACCGCAATTCCTATTTCAGAAATAATATGTCCCAAATATTTAACCGATTTTGCCCCAGTTACACATTTGCTTTTATTTAGAGTAATACCCCCCACGTGCAATTTCCCTGAGACTATACTCAAAATTCGGTCATGCTCCTCAACGGTTTTTGCGTGCACTAACACATCATCCATGCGATAAACTACCCCATCGATATTAGAGAGAATTTCTGCAATATTCATAGCAAAATATTCTGGTGCGCATGAAATACCGAAGGGAAGTCTTTTAAAATAGAACCTCCCGAACGATGTAATAAACTTTGTAAGTGCCTGACTTTCTTTATTTAATTTGATTTGATAAAACCCACTTGTTATATCTAGTTTCGAGAAAATCCTAGAGCCATTTAACTGTGCTAGAGTATGCTCTACTTTCGGTAGTGGGAAGTATGCACGTAAGCCACTTTGGTTTAACTTGTTTAATCACAACATATACGAACAGATTCACCTTTGTCTACGCAAACTATTGGACTTATCCAGTCTGTATGAATATTTATCGGCTCAATGATCCCTAATTTGAGCAACCGGTCTAACTCAGTTTTTAATTTAGGTAAAAAGTGGTATAGGAATAGTTCTTGGGACTGACTGTACAAAAGCCTTAGCGTCTGGTTTAATTTGGATTGACATTTCCCTTTTAAACTCCCTTATTTCATCAAAAATTGCCCTATACTCTTGTGTAATAGTTTCTTTGCTAAACTTGCTTTCGTTATTTTCATAGCGTGAGTTTCTATCCTCAGTACTTATTTGCCTGATGTCCGGAAACTGTTTTTGTCATTTTGGTGTTTTCCAATACATCACGACGCCGGCCGTCGCGCTTATAGTGCGGAGCTATTTTGTTAATGAAAATTATTTTTACTATTTTGGCTTTTAAAAATCGGAGAATTGAGATAAAAAATTGCAGTTTGAAGTTTTGAATATGGTTTTTTATTCTTTATCTAATTTGCTTCAAAAAAGTGATGTGACATGTGGTGCTTTGAACCCGTGTAGTTTCGGTTTCGAGCATTTTTTAAATGTTTCTAACGGCTGAGGGCCTTTTATGTGATCTGGGTGATTTTTTGGCAATATCATCTTTTCAAGTTTATTAAATTTTTTGTAGAATTTGTTTCTACAACACTTTATTAGATATCCCTTGAAAATTAAAACCAAAATTCAACACGTAATCTGGATATACAAAATGTGGATCACAACTGGTATAAAAGAATATTTAAAAAACAAAGGAAATTATAAATAAATCCTTAGGATATTCAAATATAGGGTGTAATAGGATGAAGACATTCTATTAGTATTGCCTTGAGATGACCACTGAATCGATTGACAGTTTTATCTAATTCTGGGATATTATGGATTACTGCAGAATATCCTCATGAAATTGAAGCTGTTTGAATTGAGCTTACTTTGCCCTCCTCGACGATGCGATGCTAAGGATTAGACATGATCTAAATTAGATTTGGCCACACCTGTTTAAGAGAAAATTCAGAAATTTTAGCTCTGTTGGTTTCTAACCGTTGAGGAAGTGTTTGACGAAAATATATAGTGTTGTGAGGGCCGAATATTTCCTAGCAAATATTCTCGAATATTCCGTAAATTACGGTATTATTCGCACCCGTGAGAAGGAACAAAGAAATATTTCCGAAACTTTCGAAGCATTTTTCGGGAATGTTCTAGAGAATATTCTAAGGAACGTTCTCGATAATGTTTCTCAAAATTTTGTTCCAAGGATATATAATTATATAAAGATTTTAAAAGAATATTTTCTGTGAAATTCACAAAATATTTAGCCAAAAGTGATTTGTGGAGCACAAGTTTCATTTGGCAACTATTACGAGATCAGATAATCTGAATTGGTGGAAAGGTATGTGTATTGATACAAAATTAAAAGATTTAGCAGCAGCTATTCTAGGTTTACCTGCTTCAATAGCAGCTACTGAGAGATCATTTAGTACTTACTCCTTCGTGCACTGTAAGAAAAAAATCGATTGACTACAGGGAGAGGAGGGAAATTATTATATATTGTACACGATACAAAATTGCTCAAAGAGCCAAAAATTTTTCCTGAGACTAAAATGTTGTCCGCGTTTCAAACTTAGCAAAGAATTGCTCTTATAAGGAAGTCATCGAGCAACCAAAAGAAGGAGCATATATACCGAAATCTATTCTCAGGTAAATATTCATCGCTCCAAATCTTAGACCCCGAAACTTTTATATCGATACGAAAAACACATATTTACGATATTATCAATTTTGACATAGCAAATGCGTACAAATGGCATACATACTAACATATTACTTAACAGATTCTAAACTAATGCAATTCTAAAAAAGCGCTGTTCATAACGATATAAATAATTTTGGGGTCCAAATTTTAGAGCCGTAAATTTTAACATGGAATGGAACTATCTATGTATATTTAATCTATGAGCAGTATCTAGAGACATATCTGATGGTGACCATGATTCAACTTCATCAGAAGAAACTTTGAGGAGGCTGAATAAGACAACTGTTTTATTTTGTTTTGTATATAATAATATGAGAGAATGATAAATAAAGTTTTATTTTTTTATTAACAAAGTTCTACTAATTTTTCTTTTTCTTTCTTGGGGCTTACTATTACATGGATAATTCTTGGTCACCGAAAAGTATGATACTGGAAAAATATTCAAGAATTATTTATGTGGTAGTAAGCCACAGGAAAGAAAAAAGGAAAATTCAGAGAATACCACAAATAACAACAAGGTATAAAAATTCGAACTTTGTTATTTGTGGAGATTTCAATATCAATTTTAATATTCAGAATAAAAATCTTGAGGATTTTAACCACATATTAAACATGTTCAATCTAAAAACTACAGTCTGTGATCCCACCAGAATAACTAAAACGTCATCCTCAACTATTGATATATAGTAATTAACTGTAATCTTGCATACTCGGTAGAAACATTAGAAATCGGGATCTCTGATCATAATGCTCAAATTGTATCTGTAAATAGCGGCACTGCAACAAGGCCTAATCAGAATGTAACTGAAAGAAAAAGAAATTTTAGTGCATCTAACCAAAAAAAGTTTTCAGAACTTATATACAAAGTAAAATTGGATACATTGTATGAAATTAATGACACTAACAGAGCATTTAACACATTTTATCAACATTTCAACGACGTATTTGAAAAAGCTTTTCCTTTAAAAAATAGTAAACATCGATGTACGCCAGTTTATAGAGGATGGGTCACTAAAGGTATTAAAATCTCGTGTAAAAATAAAAGATTTTTATTCACATTAAAAAAATATACTGATAATGAGAATATATTAAGTTTTATTAACAGTTATTCTACTATACTAAAAAAAGTTATTTACCGTGCAAAACAAAATTATTTTAAAAATAAGATAGTAAATTCAGACAATAAAATTAAATCAACAGTTTACTAGTACGGATGAGGGCAGTGGAAAAAACGAGAATATGGCTATTAAAATAAATAACGACATAATTACAGATTCTTCTGAAGTGGCAAACGAATTTAAAATACATTTTATTAAAGCTGCAAAATTGGCACTACCTATTATTAAATCAAAAAAATCAAGCGAAAATTATATCAATAATATGGCAATTAACAACGCGAACCAATTTCATTTTGCACAGGTTACAAGTTGTGAAGTAAGAAAAGCGATAGGCTCATTAAAACCAAAGATGTCCACTGGTTACGATGATATTTCAATAACTATAATACAAAAAAATGTGGACGCCTTAACTAAACCCTTGGAGTATCTAATTAACTTGTCGTTGGCAAATGGAATTTTTCCACAATCTCTAAAAATTTCGGTAACAAAGCCCCCTCTATAAAAAATGAGACAAGTCACTTACTAATAACTATCGAGGTATATCTTTATTGCCATCGTTCTCTAAGATTGTAGAATATGTAGTGAAAAATCAACTAGCAACTCATTTGAATAGTAATCACATTTTAAATAATTATCAGTTTGGTTTTCGAGAAAACTCCAATACGATAGATGCAGCTTTTAACTTAATAGAAAATATCAATACATGCTTGGAGAATAGAGAGACACCATTAGGTATTTTTTGTGACTTGTCCAAAGCATTTGATTGTGTTGATCATCAAATATTACTTAAAAAACTGGAATATTATGGCATACATGGTAGCGAAAATAACTGGTTTAAAACGTATTTACTCAAATGACAAATGCGTGTTGAAATAACCGAGACAAACAACGACGTAATAAAAAAAACTTATTCTGATTTTGCTGTGGTTGAGAGTGGAGTTCCACAAGGATCTATTCTGGGGCCAACATTATTTTTGATATATACTAATGATATAGTACCAAATTTTCCAGACACAAAACTTTCATTATTTGCAGACGATACTAGTATAATAATACACGATGATAATAGAAACAATTTAATAAAAAATTCACAAACTTTACTAGAGAATATATCAGACTGGTTTCTTGCAAACAGACTTGCACTCAATTGCAGTAAAACAAATAACGTAACCTTCCAACTACAAGGCGAAACAGACATTACTCTTAAACTAAATAATGAAGAAATACAACCTGCTAGCTCTACCAAATTCCTCGGCATCTATATTGACTCACAATAATTGAATTGGTCAGTACATATAACTAACCTAAAGGCGAAATTAAGCAAAGCTATATATGCTATACTAACGATTAAAAAAAATGTTGATATTGCCTTAGCAAAAATAGTGTATTTTGCGTACTTTCAGAGTTTGCTACAATATGGAATTGAACTTTGGGGTGGAACTAGCAATTCTGAACAGATATTTTTGACACAAAAAAAAGCAATTAGGGTGTTATGTGATTTACCACCTAGAGAATCCTGTAGAAACTATTTTAAAAAGATAAAAATACTTACTCTAACCAACTTATATATTTACAGACTTGCTATTTTAATTCATAAAAATAAAGATTCTCTTACTACACCAAGTAACATACATAACTATCTGACTCGACACCAAGATTACTTATTACCAAAACATAATTATACTAGAACCAGACAGGGGCCCCTATATTCTGGAATAAAAAGTTACAATAAATTACCAGCACATCTAAAATCATTAAACTCTAAAGCTTTTAAACGTAAAATAAAAAGAATTTTACACGAGCATGAATTCTATAACTTAAATGAATATTTCGTAGCCGAAATTTAAAACAGGAAGAGGTTATCATGGTTTTCTCATGTTTTTTTTCCTTTGTCTATCTCATAAATTCATTACGTTTGACGTGTATAATAAAAGTGCTTTAAAAGATAAAATATATATTTTTATGTCTGTATATATTATGTGTGTATAACTTAATTAGATTAATTATAACTGTATTATTAGGATCACTCGCTCAGTTGTAGCTTATGTAGTAGTATAGTATAAGTATAGTCAAAACATATCACATATCATCTTACAATCTGAATCATATAGACCGAGACACAGTTGAGTTGAGTTACTTTCATGACACAGTCGCTATATAATTATCCCTACTTGTGTTATTCTGAATATATATCTAATTCTAATAGTGCCTGTTTGTTCAACCCCTAACCTAAGACTACATCAGAAGTGGTTGATAGTGAGTGTGTGCTTCAATATGCCAAAATCAAAAAAAAGGTCAAGAAGAATATCGACATCGTCTTCGAGTTCTTCGTCAAGTACAACAAGTTCAAGTTCAAGTGCTCCTAAAAGCCCAGCACCGCAAGCGAAACGGAACCGTAAGAAAAATAAAACCTCCAAAAGCAGGTCAAAAGACAAATCTGTGAGTAACAATCAATGTTCTACAAATTTTTACAATGAACAGCCTAACTCAAGTAACACAATATCGTCCATAATTCCCGAGTATGACCCCATGAAAATGGAAATAAGGGAGTGGATAGAAATAATAGAGCATAATTCTAAAACGTATCAGTGGTCTGATAATTTAATAATTTACCAAACTTTGAATAAATTAAAAGGTACAGCAAAAACATGGTATGATAGTTTTATTGAAAGCGAACGAGGGTGGTCACATTTCTCTTGGGACACTTGGAGATCAATTTTGAGTAAAACTTTTCAAAGCACGCGTAACACATATGATCTGTTTATGGATATAGCGAATCATAAACCAAAGGAAGGCTGTTCCTTGTATGAATTTCATTTTCAACATTTGGCTAAAATTAATAAATTACGAGTAAATTTTTCCGACTCTGACAAGGTTTCCTTAATAATAGGCGCCATAAACGATAATAATATATCATCAGCTGTTGAAGCTTCAAACATTACAGATCCAAATGTACTAGCCGGGTACCTAAAGAACAAATCACATAACTCATGCAAACAAATTAGTAATTTAAACATTGATCACAATAAACCGAGCATTAGTCATTCTGGTATAAAGCAACCCGTACTATTAAAATATCATAATAGTAATATTATATGCAAAGCCTGTGGTGAAAATGGTCATGATAGGCGTATTTGTAAACATAGAGACAAACTATGTAATTTTTGTTCAAGGAAAGGTCATATTGAAAAACATTGCTATAAAAAGAATGAGTCAAATAAACTTTTGCAAAGAAAGAACATTAGTAAACATACAAGACCGGAAAAAAACCGAGAATGTAAAACAAATTAGGAATTCTGACGATTCATCAAAATTTTATAAAACTGTATTTATAAATGGACATGAATATAAAGCGTTCATTGATTTTGGTAGTGACTGTTCCTTAATATCTTTTTCTATTGTGCAACAGTTTCGTTTGGAAATACAAAACCTTGAACGTCGTGTAACACTTTCTGGCTTTCTTGGAGTCGGTATTGAGGTTTTCCAATATGCTGAGGTTCGCGTTAAAATTGATAGCGTAGAATTAAACATTAATATGTATGTTGTTGATGACAACCGTTTAGACACTAAAATCTTAATAGGCAGAAATTTCACAGAAAATAAAACTATTATTTATTATCGTATTGATCATACGTTAACATTCAAATATAAAACAGATAATCATGATTGGATTGATGGTATAAATCACGGTATCTTGTCAGAATCTGAAAAAGAAAGTCTACGAAGTATTTTACTGGAGTATGAATGCTGTGTTTTTACAAATTTAAATGCTCTGGGCAAAGCGCATTCCGTATCATTAAGTATTGAATTAACTACTGACAAACCAGTAACACATCGACCATATCGCCTCGCTGAAAGTGATAAACTTATTATGAGAAATAAAGTTGTCGAAATGTTGAACGCTGGTATTATTCGAGAAAGTAAGTCACCATATTCGAGTCCAGCACTACTTGTAAATAGAAAAGGTCATGAAAAGCGTATGGTCATTGACTACCGCGCATTGAACAAGGTAACTGTTAAAAACAGCTTTCCTATGCCTATAATTGAGGAAATTATTGACAACTTAAGCGGTTATAAATATTTCACTACCCTTGATTTGGCTTCGGGATAGCATCAAATACCGATGGATCCAAAGTCAATATTATACACAGCATTCGTAACTCCGGAAGGCCACTATGA